>JARQST010000644.1:121635-145977 GCA_030142225.1 Pachycephus smyrnensis
CTCATTCGAATCCTTTGGTGGTGGAGGAGGCGGTTTGTGGACTATACCATCTTTCGGAGGGACTTCTCCAGCGTCTACACTCTCCAGAGTTACAGCCACGTAGACACATAGCACAGCAAGAAGTATAGCCAACTTCATGGCGATTTTCTTACGATTCTCAGAGGAGGTTACTCAATGCTCAGATGCAAGTACCGCACCACTGTGACATGACTGCGTGGTCAGGCTGCTTTTATACTGATTCGGATAACGTCTCCCGTAAGATCGATAAGGCCCATTGCCAACTGTGAAAATTGAACGTGCCACAAAAATGTACGTGAAACAAACGGACAGCGTCAACAAAACCGTCCAAATTTACTGAAAAAACGCATATGTCAGTAAGTAATATAAATTGCAGTGAAATATTTGGAAAAATATTAGCAGAGTATTTTGTCATCGTGCATCAGCGAACGGTTAAGGTACACGTGGAGTTTTGATATGAGTTTAACTTGTTTCGGAGAAAAAAAGACAATAATTACCAACTTGCCAGAAGCGTGCTGATTACATAGGTGGTTCCAGCGGCCGTGATGGAGAATGCTATTCCGATTCGAAAGTATTATATAAAGGCGAAGGTTATTTATCGCAGTTTGTTGCGTGCAGTGCTCGTTGCCAATCGATAGCGCAGGGCGATCGAATAATTTAGCACGCGAGGCGAATATATAAGAGGCGAATAAAATCGGTACCGATTAAATTAGGATAATCTGCCGCGAGAGAACCTGCACATGCCACGTGGCTGGCGGGCAAGCCAATAATTGCACTATTTCCCCTCTAATTTATTTTATTACGGGTGACTAGGCCAGCTTTGACTTCTGCACCACTCATTGGCTTCGTAATTGGGGAAACCATTAAGGACGGCAGGGCTTTCGCCCTTTAAACTCCTTAATTAATTTGGGCCTAACTGCGATTATGCCGTCATAGCCGTACACGCCTTTTCCACGCCGATCGATCGATCCCTTAAATTCTTGCCTCATAGATCTCTGTTTCCGCACGTAATCATATATCACGTGAAATAAAAAAAAGAATTTTAAAAGATAAGCAAGCTTCACCATAATTGCAAGACACGTAAAATTCATTTTCGACGGGTTTTCAACGTAGCGATTTTTCGTTCCCTTTCGGTCGCTCTCTTTTTAAAGGACTTCGTAAAAAAAAAGGCTCTCGCCGTCCACGTATCACCGTCCGTTAATACAGAAGAAGCGGATTCCGCTTACGAGATTTCCGCGCGCGAATTGCCGAGCCGGTAAGCCCGCTCGGCGAAATAAATAATTCGCGAGTGCACGCTAAATGCAGATATAGCGATTCCATGCAGGCAGAGAGTGGCGTTTGACCGACGTGTGATATGCAGCCAGTGCAGCATCCAATGCATACAGTGTTGGCAGTGCTGGCTGTGGTGCAGGGAGCGTTGGGTGGCGTCACGTTCTCCCTGGACCAACCCCAGCCCTTTCAAACACCCAATGCAATATTCAGCGCCTCCCGGAAAAAAAGTGGCGAAGCCTCCAAGCGTCAAATTGGCGCCGCTGTCCATCACCGGTGTGCAACTCGCGCGAGCGACCGAGCGACAGAGCGAACGAGCAGGCGATTGGCTGAACGTTCTAGAGAACTTCTCTCTTTCTCATCCTCTCGTCCGAATCCCATTTTTCTCTCTCTTTCTCTCGTATACGCCATACTGCAGTCTATACCTACTGTCTCTCGCACCCAGTGGCTGCAACGTATGCGGCAGAGAGGAGAGCCAAAGAGAGGGAGCAAGAGAGTAACGGGGTTTGTGTTGGACGTAGGTATTATGCGATCCGATACTCTGGGAAAAACAATGGCCACCGAGATTAAAGGCCTCGATCGGACGCGAGAGGGAGCGACCGTTAATCTTACATTCCGTAAGGCCGGATAATTTCGCTTTGTTCGATACCCGCCGACAAAAATTGCATCCCAACGGGTCCACGTGCAGTTATATCCAAAATGCAAAGGATCAAATTCCCAGGCGCCTCTAGGTATAGGCCAATAGGTGTTCAATGATATTCTGTCTTTTTTGCTCTTTTATTATTTTACTTTTCGTCTACGGAAACGCTTGAAAATTATCAGAGTTCATAAGAGCCGCAAGCAGAGCGGATAGCTGTACCCTCTAGGAAGACAACTTGCTGCCCTTTATGTTACGACGTCGATGAGCAAGCGAGTAAGGTACGGCAAGGGAGGTAAATCCGTGACGGTGAGCAAACCTGGTTCTGCCGGTGGTTCTGATATTGTTGCTGATGTTGCTGAC
Source organism: Pachycephus smyrnensis (assembly GCA_030142225.1). NCBI lineage: Eukaryota > Metazoa > Arthropoda > Insecta > Hymenoptera > Cephidae > Pachycephus > Pachycephus smyrnensis. The sequence continues at coordinate 123,923 of JARQST010000644.1, forward strand.
TCCGCCGGTAAGTAAGACCCCTACGTGTATATTACTGTAGGAGGTACGACGAAGCCAAGGGAGTATAAAAGACTCGACACTCCGTTATAATAAAGTCCACCCTTGGAAGCCTTCCGTCGCCGTTCACCCCGCTAGCATTATGCCACCCAACTTACTTTGTTCCTCAACTTTATTAATTTTTCCCTCGGTCTTGGGGGAGAGCACTGCCAGCCACGCTATATCGGCCTTGGCGCGAGTTACCCGCCCCCCTGGGGATGGGGGGGCGAACCTTGTGACGGGAAATTTTAAAATCTGTCTACGCGTTGTCGAACCACCGAGGAAACTTTATTATTAGCGGACTTGGCAAGGCTACAGGGGGTGCGGACGAGGAAGAAGAAGAAGAAGAAGAAGAAAAAGGAGAGGAGAAGGGGTAGGTTCACCAACGGGATCTCAAAGGAGAAATGGTGTAAGGGTAGGGGGGGGACTGGATGGGTGGTACACCCCTGTCCCTCCAGGAAGTATACCGCGAAGGTTCGCTCTCGGAGATATTGCTTTTATAAACTCATTTGCAGCCGCGCTCCTAACCAGACAAAGTTTTGACACGTATCAGGCGAAAGTTCCAAGCAAAGCCTGGACAGTAATTATCCAATAGGTTGACATACCCACGGTGATTGATGCGCCCCCCGAACTAAAGACTCGCCGATGCCGAATAATTAGGGGTGGTTCTTTGACACTCTGCCGGAGGTGTTAACTTTTTTTCTCCATCCTCTTCTCATCCTCCCTCTCAAATCTACCCCCTATACCACCGATACCCACCCTAGAACCTGCTCAGCACCGACTTCAACAGGGGCTAAACTTCCTTGTGGTCGAGTTTTATCACCCTATATACACGTACCCCCTGTACCTATACGGATATATCTACGTTACCTCCAAGAGAATAACCTCCCTTAGTAATTCGCAAGTGTCACGTACCGAGGAAAATTTTCCACTTACCCTCATGGAAAAACTGCAAATTCAATGGTGTCTCCGATTCTCCGATTTATCCAACGAACCGATTATTAGCCGTCCACTTCCCCGTTTTCTGCAACATAAATATTTACGACTCATTCAACGAGCTAATATAAATGCGATTTGGGCGTTTGCTCTTTTTAGTGCATGCGCTAATCCGATTAGGAGGCACAATGCCCATCGCTGGCTGCATTGTATCCCAGCCGATGCTACCTTACTGGAAAGGGTCTCCCTGTCAAGCTCTCTTCATACCTTCCATCACTATGGCCGCCACTATTCCTGGCTGCTGACGCGGATTTAGTCGCTTTACAGCTCTTCTATAGAATGAATAAGTCGCCGTTGCTCCTGTGGCTGCCTGGATGTGCTTGCTTATGGAACGTGCGTAGCTATATGTATACTGCATGTTAGATAGGTACGTACAGACCTACACGGGTCACCGGGGGAGGCTCGAAGCATAACCAGAGGGTGAGATTCAGTCTACGGTTTTATACAGGGAGGAAAGAGCGACATTGTTACCCCTGTCGGATTAACTGCTCTCTCCTGCGACGTATTTTGGAATTCCATATGCTCAGCCAAAAATATGTTGGGATACGTCACGGATTTGGTACCGTCTACAAATGTATAAATAAAATACTTTTTTTCCAATTTTCTCAATCTCTCTATACCTAGATTAGATATTTCTCTGTGAATGGGATTAAAATTACGTTATCTTTATCTTGGTCAAGACGTTACAGGAAAGCTGTGACTGATTCATAGAATTCAGACGTCTTGCACGGGAGGTCCGTGCATTTACTGTATATCCGTGTGGTCATTCTCGTAATAGGATGAGGCCCCGCAAAACAGGCCCAAAACTAGTTAGCATTATCATAAGAGTGGCGCAGGGAGCATCATGGTGGCAAAAGGGAGACAGGGCCGTGTAAGCGACTCTCCACCCCATTGTCAGCTCAGCCTTTTCAGAGACGCATTTGTTATCCTTTGAATGAGGAGCAAGCTATTATTTATTCCATTCTTATTTTTTGTCAGGCCCGTTGTGTAGTAAATGGATATAAGTCAGCGCGGGCGAGCAGTGGCTCTGTCATTTTTATCGCCTCTCTCTGAATTAAGAAGGTGGAGCCACGACTTCCTCTCTTCCTCACTTCCTCTCTCGCTCGCTCCCTCGCTCACTCTCGACCAAGAGAGAGTCGACTGAGAGTGAATTGAGCTCGAGTAGGAGGACCCCGCCATATTTCTGCCTCACGGCTAGGTATATACTTTACATCATTCAGCTTGTAGCCGACCGAAACGGTCCAGGCGTGTTAGCAGTCGTTAAACGGCACCGTAGTCAATTTATACTGGCATGGAAATAACTCAAAGGAAAGAGAAAGAGAGAAAGAAAAAAAATAAAAGTCAAAAGCACCTAGAGAGACTCCTCGTGTCTTGGTACAAAGTCATTTGCCTTCTAGAATCTCGTTAAAGTATCAGGAGCGAAGTATCAGGACTACCGTAAGGGGGGACGTAAGATCTTAGGGGTCGTAGAGGGCAGTCGATGTCCGGCGGGTTTAACGTCTTACAGCGATCTCCACTCCGCTGCCTCAATAATAGAGGACCACCCCTTATATATAGAAGCACGCTATAGGTAGATCTCTGTATGTAGGTATAACAGTGGCGGTCCGCATGTCCAAGCGATGTTCCAGTCGATGGCTGGCTGGCTGGTTGGCTGGTTGGCTGGCTGGGTGACTGGTTGGCTGGCTCCAAAGGAGTTTTCTTTCTCCAAGGATCTACGGTGGTATCAGTTCGGCTGGCTAGGAACACGCTCGGCCCTGTGTCGGGACACAGGGATCCCAAAGTAGGTTTCCTTCGATATCGCGCTAGGGGATCCAATAACATATTTGAGGGTGGCGGAGGGTCCGTGAAATCGGATTGACCAGCGGCTGTCCATATTGGTTCTTTCTCTTCTTACGGTAGACACTTCCTCCGCGTATATATATATGGAAGAAGCCAGCCACCCTCGTCAGAGGATTACTAGCTGGTCAGTCTGTGACCTTTTCCAGTTCCCTTCCGGTGAATGTCTCCAGGAGTAAGATACGAGTGTTCCTTCACGCTTTTCATAACTATACTCTATATACGGTACCGTACAGCCATTTTTCTTCGCGTACAAACAACCCTCTGAATTGCTCGACGAATAATAATCATCATGATAGACAAGCAGCAGACAATGCCTACTCCTGGCAATGATTCCACGTAATCTATCTCGATACACTGGGCGTCTGGGAAGCGATGCTTATTTATGATTCCGCAATAAAGTCAGTAATTCAATCTCGGAGGTCGTGTTTAAATGGCTCGTCTGCCGATGACGATGGCGGCAGGTTTAGCAAAGGCCGGTTTATACTGGAAAAGAGCGTCTCCACTCCGGATGCTGGAGACTGGGATTAGCCCATAATAATAACCTTCCCCGTAGCTATCCGAAGCTCAACCAGCAACCAAGGAGATACCCACCTCCAGCTACCTTCACGGGGATGATTTTACGCGGCAAGGCACAAAGCGGGCTACACACCGCGGCGGCCGTGTCGAGGGCGGTCTCGGGCAATCCTGTTGATTAAAAGGTGGGGAATCGACCCAAATAAACTCGCCATTAAACCAGATGAGTCTCTGCGCGATCGCACTTCCTCCCACGTCTCCCTACCCCTGTCCACCTATATATATATATTCCTTCAACCTTCCACTCTACTACTGTACGTATAAACCTCACCCCTGTCAATTCTCCTCTCTCTCCGTCCTCCTTCGCAAAGCCAAACCCTCCAAGCAGACTTACTCGCTCTTCCGCGCTTCCACGGATATATCCGACGACCTACCCACTTTTTCCCTTACACCCTTATACCTCCCTCTTACTCCCTTACTTGGCCGCAGACTGCGTCCTGGAGGTTGCCTCGTCTCGCGATGGGGGAATAAATTGATTTCGTTGACTCAACCAGCCGTAACGCCCCCTCAGCATGATATCAACCCTAAGCCTCGGTTATCTTTATTTAAGCTTTACGAGAGGCTGCGCCGCCGACGAATCGAGGGAAACCCTCGGGAACTTTTACTTCGCTTCTTTTTCGCCTTTATACAGACGTACCTACGAGGAGGTATATCGGGAAGAAAAACCTTCGCGTCTCCACTCTGCTATACCTTTGTATACATAGATAAGAACTTTAGTTACTGCTTGTCCCACGGTTTTAGTGCTTCCGCAATTTTACCCTAGACGAATTTCAACGTTGTATAATACTTTTTCGAAGATTCGTCAATGCGAAGAGTCTCGTTTGATAATAATGGAGGACACTTCACTTCGTGTCTCCAGACGTAACGTCTATACTCCCTGTGGATGCCAATGGACTGGTCGTAACGTACAGGGAATCGTGAGAGGATAAACTGCCAATCGTGGAGGAGGATGTATTTGATGGCGACGCGGTGGATGGTCCAGCGGATGTCAGTGCTCGATAGCTCGAGGGGCGGTTTATTTTAATTGTCATGGCGGCGTGTAAATAATGACTGTAGCCTTAGTAGCGACTATGTCGTCATTAAGGGTTCGTGTAAGTGTTTGCCATGTGCTTGAGGTGTCTTCACGACATCCGGTGGCTTTGGTAAAATTGCAGTTCAGTAGCTTATGGTTGCCCATACACCAGAAGACAAAGACAAAGGTGGGGGATATAAAATTAAAAAAAGTTCTTATAAAATTCAATACAATTGATTTATCGATGAAATCAAATAGCGTCAATAAAATCCAAATAAATTCATGCAACCGATGATATTCTTCTAACGGATGCAAGATATTCTTAACCGGAAGCCAGTTTCTATCGAACACATCAACGCGACCTTCCCACTGAAATATGAACGTGAACCTTGGGGGTAGAGTGTATAAATGGTATACCCGAGTAGTCGGGGAATAAAAATGGCTGCTACTGATGTAAGAGAGAGAAACCAATCTCCAGGTACAAGTATGTAGATATCCAGGGCACCGGATACACGTAGAACGAGTGCATTCAGGTATTACATCTAGTAGACGACTGTACGTACTAGGATAGTCGGCGACGCGTCAGCAAATCCTGGGGCCCCTCCTCTTTGCCCACCCCTGATGCCCTATTCGCCGCGTGCCTGTTGACATGGGTGAACACCGGTTTAATTAATTACATGCTCTCCTGGCATAACCACCTAGTGTACGCACTCGATAAAGTTTATTTCATTGGCAGCAATGTGGCTGCACGGACGATGCACTTGCATCACTTGCTACAAAGGCCACTGCAGGTTAAAATAAATATTTCTTTCGTATATGATTACGAGATTAGATTTCTCTTATTGACAATCACTCAATATCTTTATACGAAGTACGTATGTTCGCGTAAAATATAAAACTGTACAGCTGAAATGTATTGCATAATTTTTGTAAGGTTCAAAATATCGCGATGACGTCGCAGCATAGTAAACTTGGACGCTCGCAAAGAATTCGAGATCATTAATTGTATTAATAGAAAACAAAAAAATTTTTGTTATAGACATCAAAAATTTTATTCGTAACAGCTGCTAAACAAAGAAAATATTACGACGATTTCTGTTATCTTTATGTCCGTCTTTCTCTTACGCACGTAACTTCGTATACGTCTCTCTCGCTCGCACTCACGGCAGGTATAGAAAACGAGAAATTTTAAAAGATATCTCTTCGATAAGCAACGTTATTCTGTTTAAGCTGTATAAGCCTGTATATCTAAATATATCCGGTCATTGACAGACTCAACTAATATAACCGAGATTAATAGTCCAACACAATCTACCTAAGTTCGCGTGTTTTGCATTTATAAGTTCTCCCACTTATCGAAACCATTAATCGGAAATATGAGATTCTCATGTCCCACGCCAGTCTAAACAGTACTGTACTCTTAAATCTCGTGAGAGTCAATGTATACCTGTTCAGCGGATTAATCAGTTGGCAATGAAATTGATCATTCTGACTGATCTACTGTCCAGGTTCAATTATAAAACGAATAAGCCACTGTGAGGATGATAGAAATATATATATATATATATATATAGAGTAACTATCCATTTGAAACGAGATAGAGCTCGCAAGAGAAGGAAAGGATGATAGGACAGACATGTATAATATCGCCCACGTTTCGCGAGCCACTTTTACATACCGCGTGGCTGGAACAAATGGCGGCGGAGCGTGTGCATGAATATAATGAAATGGGCCCACAGCCGTGCGCGTACACACACGGCAATATTATAATAATGAAGCACGTCATTTCTCAGAGTGTCAACTGCACTGAATCGAAGGACTACGTGAGATGGGTGGGTGTCCTAGTCTATAGGTGGGGTCGCTGAAGCACTGGCTCTAACATCCCCCAGGGTGTCGTCAAACCGAGCCGAAGGGGTCTCGTAGCTTCATCAACAGATATTAAAGGATTTGCATAAAGTATATCACGCGTCCAGTGCGCCAGTTCTGTTTAACGTTATAATACAGTGTTGCACGTTGCGCAAATCAATTCGTGACACTTGGGGTAAGTGAAATTCGTGAAATACTTGTATAAAGGGTGAGTGGCATTTTTTTGTTCTTTTGTTTTGTAAATATTGCCGGAAAATATACAGTCGATAATTTTCCATTCGATATCACTATATAGGTATATTCTATATTGGGCGGACTTTAATGAAATTGTGTAACTTAAACGATCTGGATGAATAACGTTGAATTGTATAAACTGGAGGGGGCGCGGGACTAGTAGCATGGATGGGAGTTAAGGGGGTTGAATAGCAAGCCGCATCTGTGGCCCCGCGAAGGGTGTTACCGTTATAAGGGCGAGGGACCACGTTCGCCTCTATACTCGGTACTAACTTTATTGCGTAGCAATTTGCTTATTAACTCGCAGTTAGTCTCGGCTGTGCGTCGATTAATTAATAGGCGCCGAGTCGCCAGATGGAGACACGCCCAAAGCAACGATACAACTTCGCGTCCTTTTCGCCCTGCGTCAAACTCGCAGCAACCCTTAGCACTGAGATTGTGCGAACCGACCCTTAAATGGTTAAGGCCATAACTTCGCGCGTGTTATATAATACTGTATTGAATTTTCCTGCTTTCGGCATCGCATTGTACATATATATATACACACACACTAATTGCCATACTTTCATTTAGTATCAAAGCAATTAATTAGATTCTATCATTCGAACCATAGAAAACTTAACACCGTAACGCGTTACTGTGTTAACATTTCTTTTTTTAAATCACCCATCAAAACGCATTCTGAACACTTAATGACTCGACCTTGTCATCGAGTTTCCATTAAACGACGCGCGTCCCGATCGTCCCAACAATTACCTTGTTTCTTCTTTTTTAATTCTCCAACGATATTATCAAAGGACGTTATACGTTATCAGCAGGGAGTGGATTAACGGCCACTCATAAGCATAAACCGATAAAGTTAACAGTGGGTCAGCTTCCGTGTTCGTTACGATAGCTACCTTAAGGCAGTTGTCAGGTATATAAATCCACAGTGAACACTACCCCAACGACACATGAAAACAGAAGAAATAAATATTTCGTTAAATTTCATACAGTCACCGAACAGAGTCCATATAACTTTCCCATGTGACTTTCTTACAGCTACAGGTTCTACCAACCCCTAGAAATATAAGTTATCTAGATTCATAGATCCGTGTATATATATAGATACACGTATGCACGAACGTAAGGCTCGTCCGATACGCAGCCAATAATACATGATATAGAAAAGTGAGAAGAATCATATTGACCTCGGAGTCCATATATGCTTTGCCGACGGGTTCGAATCAATAAAGATTTCCCATTGCGAGAGACTCGGATGGGGGAATATTTCAAAGATCTACCCAGTCTCTCTCACCCTTAACGCGCATCCCCCGTTCAGGGAGTTCACTCCGTGATAGCACCGCCATCTCAGTGGAGCATCTCTCGGCTCTGTAGTTATTCACACTTTTATTATCTCGACGGGAGAGACATTTTTTTATCGACTGCCCTGTGCCACGACTCGGACACGGGCTGTAAACTTCTCCTCGCCTTATGTTACACGCCTTGTCCCCACTGATATCCTTGCCTTTTCTACGCCTGGCGCTCTCGTTATGTATTACGTGCACGCATATACTTATTTACTTACACTCCGATCGTCACTGCGGGACCAGAGTATCCCTATCGAAATCGGAAATTGCTTGGACGGATTGTTTTTCACTCTGACGGCAGATACTCTTGTAGGTTGGTACGACCGTGAGCGTAGTGCCAGCCTGGAGAAACTCGATCGCACTTATGCCAATATCTGTTAAAAATTACTCCAGTCCTCAACACTCACCAGGTCCGACCTCCTTCAAGCTATAGGCACTGCCATGAAAGAAAATCAAAACAAACATACGTCATGATCGAGGGGTGATTTTGAAATAATTTAACGTTCTTTTGCTGAATTTAATGATCTTTGTTAAAAAAAAATAGCTTGGATTCTCTTTAATGGTGCTAGCTTGAAGAAGGTCCAGGTTCCTCCCGTTTGCACCTTGACTCTCTGGTGTGATATTCTCATGCAGAGTCGAGATGGAGAGGCAGTATGAGAGCGAGAGAGAGAGAGGGGGGGAAGAGGGAGAGGTCGAGTCGCCATGATGCATGTATGTAGATACATAGTCCAGGTCCTCTAGGAGGTAATTGAATACTCGCTCCGTGTCAAAGAGGGCTGGCTCGCGTCCTGGGATTACGCGAGGAGTCCGGAGTGCTTGGTGGTCCGAGTTAAGGGATGGTGGAGAGGATGGCGGAGATGCCCAGGGGATGCTGGAGACATTTGTCAACGGGCCGAGTGCCGAGTGGACCGAACCTACGTCCTGAACATCTAGATGGGTACGTACGTGTATCCCTCTGAGACTGGAGGAGGTGACCTTTCTCTTGGATTAGGCGATATTATCCCGCATACGTCTTCACCGGCTGATCAAAGAGAGTCATCGATCTTATGGACCTTCTCTTCCCTTTCTTTTCTTTTGTTTCGTCTATTATCTCTCTCTCTCTCTTTCTCTCGCTTTACGTTAGTCCCATTGTCTCTTGGAATCTTCTGCTTCCTTTCTTTCTGCTATCTGGCACCCTCTCAGGAGTGAAAAGTTTTCAACGAGATCATCCCCTTAGTGACTGCGTGGGGGGGTGGGAAAAAAAAGAGAAACTACACTCGATAGTTTCTACGCGATGCTGTGGATATCAGTCGTGCCGAAGAATAGGAAATGTTACGCGGAGATGCTGTGGGAGCAAGGACCTCGTAAAGGAGTGAAAAATGAAAGGAAAAAAGAAAAGACATCTCGTGACTCCCTGTCGGCCGTAATGAATCCGCAAGTAAAAAGCACTGTCAACCTGTAACTTTGACCGCGGAGCCCGCCGGTAACATCGTTGCCCGTAAGCCGCGAATGTACATAGCTCGTACCTTCGAGAACAGGCGTCGTCGCTGAATAATGGAAATTCCTCCTCGCCATTTTTACGTACTGTAGGGAAACGTAGCTTGGTATGTTCTCGGCGCGAGGATGCTGGGAGGATGCACAGTGGGAAACGTACTGACTAAATAGGATTAAATGATACAGAGGAGCGTGAGTATACCTGATGACGTTTTATAAACGACTAAAAAAACAAAAAAATATATTTATTATATGAAAATGAAATATTGAAAATTCATCCAATTTGGGATCTTCCGTTCTTGGACCATATGGAGCATGTATCTCTCTCTCTCTCTCTCCATTGGTGAATTCAGTTGCTGTTGACTGATTGTGTTGTTGTTGTCGGCAACAGGGTAACAACTCGTAAATTAATTAGCCAGCTCTCAGTGTTTGCCCGTTAGGTAAACCCTTGGCGAGCATAGGCAAGCGAGTGTTCGGCTGAGCGTTCAGGAGCGAATATTATGGAGACAAACGGAGCGACATTATCTTTCATCGGGGTCTTCCCCGAAGAATATTCATCAGAATGAAAATAAACAGAGAAGCCACGGGGACCCCGGATGAAGGATTTCAGCTGCAGACGCTACTGGCTGCGTCATGACTCTATCCCACAGTCATTCCCAGTGGTAGGACTTCTTCGCCGAAGACTCAGCTTCTTCACCCTCTGTGCAGCAGCAGTAGTCAGGGTACCCAGAAACAACCCCACGCTGCTCCTCATCAAGCTGCTCCTAAGGGATGGTTTTAGAATATATAAGACCAAGATCATTTTACATACATGCCCAGATGGTACCAGATTCCTTAATCGACCTTCCAAAGATACAAGTCTGATAAATATTACCGTATCGATAGTAGGAATCCTGCCAGGGGGCGTTCCGCCCCAGAGTCACGTCTCCTCACTCGCCATCTTGCCTCCCAGCTGACATAATTATGGGACTTAAGTCCCAATATAAAGACCCACTTCCACTTAGGTGCAACAGGAAGACTTTCTTTCTAAGGTACATACGTCTGCAAGTTAAGTATGAAGTCTGAGTAAAGGTCGAGTTAGCTGCAAGGGTTTGGAATCCTAGTGAGTATAGAGGGATGATGGGGTGAGTCCCAGGATACGAGGATAACAGCGTTCACTCGGTTACGGTGGGGGTGTGTCCACGACAAGGAACGGGCGGGTTCGGGATCGCGCTGCTGAGCTGGCTCACTCACATCGTTCGCCAACATTGTTCCCCCTTTATTTGATTACAGGGCATTCGTATACATAGTTCCGCAGAGGGAATCTTCTTTCTATTCCATTAAGTCGCATTGCGCCAGGCGCCCACGGGACGATTCCACTTGGATATCCTCTCACGAGATCTACGAGGATGCTGAAGGGGGTGCGCAAGGAGGTTAGGCTTCCAGTACCAGCATCTCACCAGCGAAAAGCTGAATAGAGTCGTTTAATACGGGGACTGGTTATGTGGCTTTGGTCTATCTATATTATACTATATACATGTACACTGATACATCAGATAAAAACCGTTAAAAAAAAATTCGATCCTGACTTGTTTTGTTGCTTGCTTCCCGTTGGTAACCCTGACGCACACACCGGCAATACTATTTCCTTTGGCTTTATAAATGGAGCGGTGTAAGCATACCCCATAGGAACAAGCGGGATTCGCACGGCTAACAGATGAGGCATTAGGCATCGTAATGGCTCCATTCCCTGGGGGGGAGGGGCCGAAATATTTCTACAAATCATTACTTTTAATTTGCTCGTCTCTTTTATCAAGACAAATGTGCGGCCACGCCGCTCGCTTGGCTCACGGCTATACGCCGCTCTTCCCCTTTCTCTCCTTCTCACCCCTTGCTCCGTGTATTCCTTCCTGTATTTCTATGGCACGATCCGATACCTACGTTGCTAAGCCTGTATTCTGCCACGAATGGCATAAATGTTCCAGTGTATGTATACATTACATTAGTATACGCTTCATGTATGTACGTTCTATATGGAGATAGTGCAGTGGAGACCAGCTGGCATCGCTGCGGGGCGCCACTACGCGGTGGTGGGTCGAACTACGAAATGCAACCTGGTAGGGGTTTAAGGCACAACAATAATTTTTCATAGAGAAAAGAAAAGGGAGGATGCCATTCATTAGCCCCGGCTCGGTTGGTTCACACGTTGTTGCTCCTGGCTGTGACACCTCAATAACCAACCAGCTTCACCGGTAGCATCATCCCCGACTACCGCGGCCATTGTGTCCTCCTGATATTTCTGTTATTGCTGGATTAAATGCAGCAACCCCCGTCGCGTATTATGTCCCGTAACACAATGCCGCGACGTTTAACGCTCTGCCTCTCGTTTTCATGGAAAAAAAAAAGTGAGGCACTTCGTTAACCCCATACTCGAATTTACTTTGGGTTAAACCGCAGTGTTGGTTTTAACCCTTTTTCTTGAAAAAAATTACCAGTTAATTACTGCGATCTACGAGAGCACTACCCCTAAACTAGAGCACTGTGTTACTTTTAATACCTGCTAGGAAGTTTGAATTTTTCGACATCCACGAGTTTTGAGGATTTGGTTAAAAAAAAAAGGGGGAGATTTTCGAAGGCAACAGAGATACAAATGTTTTGCAAAACATCTTGGTTGTCAGGGTAGCCAGGAGGGAGGCCTTCCTGGTCATGGAGAAGAGGGTCGCCGAGGGTATAAGTCACGGACGCCCCGCGGTGTACCATCCGGTAACTCGACACCGTCGTTTGTACGTACGACTGCTGCCAGTACGAACACAAAAACACGCATGAATACCTACGACAATGGCAAGTCCTACACACAAGAGGTAGCGTCCCTCCCATCAGATAGATCTGCCACGCTGGTGTGACATTAGATACCATTTAAGGATTAATATAGCCATAAATAAGACTGACTTCTAGCCGTGCGGTGGAGCACAATGAAACGCTACGAACTGCGGGATCCATTGCTCGAATGGGGATCCTTTACAGCGATATACGATCGAAGCTTACCGTTCGTTCATAATTAATATTACCCACTCGGAGATTCCACGCACAAAAGTAACGATGGTATTAAAAAAAAAGAGAGAAAAAATCCTAAGCGTATACACCTTGAATTTGCCAGAAGCCTATTATAACTTAATCTGAGAATTGACAAAGACACGCGATCATTATTACCATAATTCAATGCCACTTAGAGTTTTATAGGCGCAAAGATTATTCATTCGTATAGCATTTATTACTCTTGGAAATATTTCATATCCCTATATACAATATTGTAATAAAGTTTTTACATACTGAATGCTTGCCAGGATACGCATATGCGCCGTGTACCAATAAGGATGCTGGAATTGGCGGAGTTGCATGAGTGCGAGCATCCAGGCGAATAGTTTGGGCAATATTCCGAGTTTGTAGGAGCCATAGGAGAGCCGGTTTAACACGCCAACGATATAAGAATGGGCCGAGACGTGAGCGCGTAAAATACAGCCGGTGCTGCAATCAACACCTCCGACGTGGCACTCGTATAGTCGTATTCCAAGAAGCAAATAATTTCATTCATACAACGCGACGCCACACGCGTTTTCTGTATGCTCTGGCGGCACGACTGCTATCGTTACCCTCGAATAACTACAACACTGTACTACGGTTTGCTAGCCCTGCTATATTTGCCAATTGCCAATGTAACCGAGTCCGGGCACGTTCTTCCTGGGAAATTCGTAACCGAGAGTGGCGTACACGATTTTCGTAGAGTTCGCTGCGACTGTGGCGGCGCTACGGCCGTAATCGGTACTACGGTATACCGTGAAGATAGGCATATCTATACAGAGAGGTTAGAGCGGAAGTATTGAGAGGAAAGATTCATAATTATTCAGCAATTTTGAAATGAAAGTATGCGGAAAATCAAGTCCTGGATAGGTTAGGTTAGCGTTCGCAAATATATTCTGACATTCTGACAGCACGGGAGAGTCGGCCGTAAGCAAAACACTTGTCGCTAGAAGTCACGACTCCGGAGTCTAATTTCATTGCGGAAAGTTGTCGCTTGAATAATTAAAACACGTTGAAAACACGCGAGTTTTTCCACTTGATTTACATAAGAAGCGGCGACGGCTACGCTGCGTTTATTCCTGTTTATATCTTCCCGAGGGAGTCGGCTGTATACCTATAGCAAACGGCACTGCGAAATTAACTGTCTCCAGCTTCTCACTCCGCCATCTTTATACTCTGTTACGTACGTTCCCTTACTCTCCCTTATTCTCGCCAGTTCTCTTTACCAACCCTTATACTCCCTTCAGCATAACTTCACCTTCGCGTATCTTTTACCAAATTCGTAGTATTTCAACATATATATATAATTACCAACCTAAAAAAAATATACATCCAAGTATAAGGGGTACCAAACATACAATTTGAAAAAGGTAGAATCACACGATCCGCAAAGTGTAAGTTAAGGTCCGAGCGCGAAGGGCCGAAGGGTTAATCCGGGCCTAACGTAGCAATCGTTTCCAGTAGCGCTGGGCCTATCAACGATCTGGGACATAAATATGTAGCACGGACACATTAGGCCCAGAGTATCGTATACGCGAGTCAGTGTGAGGATTATTCGGTGCGGGCATTGTAAGCGAAAAAGGAGGAGGTGTGGGCCGGCATGAGATAGCCGAGTAATCCCACGTGATGGATTACCGTGCCTAAGCGCTAAGTGGAATGAATATAAAATTAAATTGTGTTTATTGTCGGGGGTAATTGGCCATCTGTGACTACTCGACCATAGCGGGTGGCGGCCACCCCACTTGGTGGATCATCTTCAGAGTCAACGATTCCATTCTCATTTCTACCAAGGCTTTCCTGTTTCTGTCCAGTTGTCCGTCCGGCATCCCCGAGATAATCGCTGCGGAATGGCCGGAGATTGGAACCAAGTCCGGAACACCGAACGATCATTGCCGATCCAGTGGATAAGGATCTACCCAGTATAGATCGGATCGTGCAAAACAGATGCCAGGGGAAGCTGTACTTTTCCAGAATGACCAGATACAGGCCCTTCCGGGTGGTTGATTGCCGAAGATGATCTTCGAAGAGGAGGTCCAATGTGCGTCCGAGAACACTTTGCCCTAATGAAATCTAATGAATTCCCATTGAAGCCAATTACCTTAACATAACAATGCAGAGTCACACCCGTACCCTTAGCCAGAGTCGGATGAGTCAACGGGTCCTCTGAAACTGGTATGGCCATCCCGGTAGCAACCAGGAGTCTCTAATAGTTCCTTCTGCTGCTTCGAATGTCGAAGTGTCGAACGGGCTGACATAGCTGAGCGTAATTTTACGAGCATGGCGACAGTTGGCCAACCTGCTTCCCATTAGATAATGAGAGAAGGGCCATTAGAGGCTGATCAATATTCATCAGGGCGTAATATATCGGTATGACGACCTGACGGCTCGTATAAGCTACCCAGTCTCCATATACCAATCTCATCCCTTCCTAATACCCAGTAAAACACATACACTTCACATATCCTCATTCTCAGAACCATCATATAATCTCTTAAACACATCCAATAATTCATTTATTCAGCAAATAATCTATTTTATAGATCTGACTCTATACGAATCCTACCAAAGAGTACGCAGTGGCGTAACGATGACTTGTATACCCAGCACGGTTTCAGCAAACGGTACTCGAACAGCCCGGAACACGCAATCTGCATTATCGTAATTTTTTTCAGCAGTCAGGAACAGGACATTCCGCCCAGGACGTTCATTCGAAACGGCAACGATGTCCCGCTCGAGCGCCAAGCAATTACGTCTGGACGTTAACGAGCGATCGAGAGCAAAGCGTGCTGGGAAATAAAACGAATCAAAGGTACACTCTATATGTACCCTATACTACTTATATAATATATATACATACCGAAAGACCCTTCCTCTTATTATTCCTTTCAGTAACATCGTAGAAGGCGGAGCTGGGCCGACTATGGCGGCGGGAATCGGTAGGTATCGCGAGCAAGAAAAACCCGATCCGATCGCGTTTCCTTGCCACGGAACAGAGTTGTCACTGATAAATATGACCGGTACTTTCTCTGTGCAGTCGAGGTAGTCAAGGCACTCGCTTTATACGAGGTAATCTCGACGCCTGTGTTCTGAGCCGACATACTATAGTGTGGTAACCGATCGGCTGAGAGAGACAAAGACAGATAGAGAGAGAGAGAGAGAGAAAGAGAGAGAGCCGGGAAGATCAGTAGAGAGAACGAGTATAGAATGGGTTTTATGTATACGCATTATCCAAGCCGACAGGACACTTACAAACTGTCGCTAACAGCTTTTTAAGTAAATAATAATCTGTACATTAGAGCTAACAGAGGTGAACACACTCGGCGTCCCGATAGGCTGAGAGGCGTAGCTCGCCGCCAATCAACCTCATTAGAGCCACGAAACGCATTAGCTTATCAGCTACCTACTCTACCGGTAACGGTAGCCAACCGATATAACCGATTCGGTCCAGTCACGACCCCTTTTCTAAACCCACCACCATAGATATATTATATACTCGTAGACTGGTTATAGACATCACCCTTAATATATGCGCTTTGAATCTTAGTAGCTATTGCTGCTAGAGATCTATACCGTGTCTGTGCTAACTACTCTACTACTAATGCCGTGGCTTTCCGAATCGAGCTAGTTACTGGGAAAACGACGGACTCCCAGTATTCGTGACCCTAATACCCCGCTAACGGGATTGCGAGTAAGTGTGCTAGACGTTTGCTACCACTCAACTGGTTTCGTACTTGTTTTGTAATAGTACAGACGTTCTGTGAGACTCGCTCTGTGTGTATTTGCGATTTTGCTTTTTGGGTAGTTGTATGATTTTTTTTTAATTTTCTTTTAGATGGAGGTACCACGGAGGTTATGGTTCATGGGATTGATAGATACGTGGTTTTAGGTTAGGTTAGGTTGGCAGGGGTTGCGGAATTTGTCTTTGATGGGTACGGTATTCATACGTTAACTTGATTCATCCCTTAACTTCCTAATGATTACTGCCCTCAGAGTTCTCGCTAAACGAGTGACCGTTGCTCCCCGTGACCCATTAATATCCATTTTCCATACGAATGGGAAAAGGAGCAAAAGGCTAAAGCGAACCATCATTTATCTCGGACCTTACTACTGCATTAATACCAATTGTGTTTCACACGACGCCTCTGCCGACGCTTTGGTATCTTTTAACAGAACGTCGAACATAACGGGGTGTTTCGTATTTAGGTTATGTATTTAGATAGTGATTAATTTTTACATAATTCGAGGTTAAGTATGATTCGGAATGTTTCTTTGTTGATTTTACAAAAATAAGTGAAACTATCTCTTTCCTTTTGTATTAACTTCTCCAAGTGACTTTGCCAAGGATATATACTTTATCCTGTGCTGAGTTATATCTGGAACGCCCTGTAGATGATCTTTTTACTATGAGAATGGAGGAAGAGATGACCGGCAGCGTCCATCATCCCTCCCCACGGGATACCCCGGTACCCGGGCGTGCGGTCACTTCCGTTTCCCTTGGAGTCCAGCATCCAAAGCATAACCTCCCACCCAGTAACCCAGGAACCCACGTCCCACGTCACACCATCACATCCCTGCGGTTCGCACCGTGGCACACCTACGGTCTCATCCCCGATGATTAACGGCACCCGGGAGGCTGGCTACCGTCTATTATCTTCTGGTTGCTAGTACGTTTATATCTACTTGCTTCCACGACACGGAGTATCGGCGCAAAAAGGCCGCGCTCGGGCTATATGAAAAATGTCTCGTGTACACCGACTCGACCCGAACGTGCGCGCGTCGACGTTGCCGTCTACGTCAAAAGAACGACGGTCGCGTTTCGCCAGAAGGGAAATACTTATCTCGCCACCCGTTGGGAAATGACCGGAATCGAAGAACCAGGAGATCTGGTAATCTCGCGTGACAAAAATCGTTGTTATTTGCCATTAAGAAAGGGATTATATATTAATTAGGTAAAAAGAAATTGCATGATGTAAAAAAATTTTTCAAAAATTCAAAAAACAATTTTCTTTCCAAGGTCATCGTCTTTAAATTTATGGAAATATCGTTATGACTAGTGATCCCGGAAAAACGTAATGTTTACGTACTGAAAACGTGTGAATGGTTTTTTTAAATCCCATATGCATTCTCACGACAGCCGACAAACTAATAACTGCTTCTGGAATCGATAGCGATGGTTAAACTCTCCCTAGTGTATAGCTAAGGTTTAGCTTACACATGTTGCGCATTGCTGCAGGATATCGGACAGTGCCGATGCCACGTTGTTTGACTTGTAGAAGACATGGCGGCTTCCGTTGTTATGGTAATGCTTCCGCTAATTTTCGGTAGAAGGACGAGAAGGCGTCAGATGGCGTCGCACTGATATAGTAAGTGGAAAATATCGAGAATAAAAGCGCGTCTTTTTGGGGGGGGGGGGGGGGGGCAAGGAAAATGAATTCGTAAACTATCAGGTCACACGGTATTAATAAAATTCTCTATGCTTCTAGGTCCCTTGTATTATACACGCATACAAGTTACACTTATGTAGAAACATGATTACGTCGGATAAGTAAAACTACGAGAAGACTGTCTATAGGGTAGGAAGGGTGAAGATTCGTACACGGCGTAGTAAGGGCGTAAAATTAAATATCAGATGTTGACAAATCGTGAGGAGGCGTCGCAGCAACGGATATTAATGGCGGCCTGTAGAAAAAGCGCGTAACTCCCTCCGCCTCCTTTTTCTTCGGCTTACAGCTGCGGATGAAGAGAAATGACGTACCAACTCGTCCCCCTTTTGTGAAGGGGACTTCCTCCTTCTGCAAGGTAATACGCCATTTTGACTGGCCCTTCGTGTTATCAGTGATCCGAGGGTTATTATAAGCGAGAAGAAAAAAAATTGACGTTACTTATATACTTGACTGTCAAGAAATATAATGAAAATTTACAAAATCTTTTATCTCACCCTCATCCCCCTTAGGGTCCTTACGTATCCTGATTCCTAATCTCTTGGAACAGTTAATTTAACGTTTCTAAGCAGCAGCAGCAGCGTTAGATCTCGAAAAAGAGTGACAACGTATTGGGAATGTCTACAAAGTTACTAAAGGTTGGTGGGGAGGGGGAGTGTTGGGTATAGGGAAGGGATAGTAGTGCAGAGGGAAAGGTGAGGTAGAAGGACACGTTAAAGGAGGCTGAAAGAAGTCTCCATCAATAACGCACGTCCGCGCCTTGAGACGAGGAAGACCGCAAGATTAATCACCCTTCTTCTCCCGTTTTCTTGCCTACAGTTACACACAACAATCAGGAGAAGCTTTTGCCCGGAGCCCTTCGCGGCACCACTTTCGAGACTTATCGCCGCTTTGTTCTCCGCGTCTGGTCGCAGTCACCATCTTCGAGGAGAAAACCTCCTTGTCGTATCCACGATGCTCATGGAGTTAAAAAAGAAAAAAAAGGAAAAGCTTTTAAATAACCACCACGAAGAAAGTATATCGGTGAAGCTTATAAGAATTGATGCTGTTTTGAAAATAAATCCCTCGAAAAGAACCAAAAAAACCCCGACGTTCCTTATCTCCACGCGAATATCTTCGTATCGAATGAAAATGACGGCCAGGAAATGCATATAAAGATCGACCTCGTGAAATCTTTCATAGCTTTTCGAAAAACCCTTTCGGCAATCCGACGAAGCTAGGAGAAAACGGTACTGCCTCGGAACTAGTACGTATAAAGTATACACCCTGGAATAGTGGTGGCAAAGTAGCAACAGCAGGAACGAGCATAGCATCGTGAAGAGCGAAGCTTGAAGCTGGAACGATCAAGGGAACTACGAGGTGGCGTCGTAAATAGAAAATTGACAGTGTATATACGAAAGGGAGTAATGTCAGTATCGATATAAGGGTAGCCTGAATCTCATAGGGCGAAAGGGCTGGGCGCAGTGGATGAAAAGGATGAAGAGGAAAGAGAGTATACAGAGTAACAGCATATACTATACTACATAAGGATATAACAGTATAGCCCAGTAACAGTCCTATACCTATGTCTATATATATATATATATATATATCCATATACGTATCCCAGGAACACGCTGAGGAGTAAATTTATCGGAGAGCAGCATTGATAGAAGCTCTCATGAATAGATCCGCGCTTTTGGGGGGTTCCGGAAGGTTTGCCTCTACGGTATAGTATAGGAATGGCGCAAACCCACGAGCGGTAGGAGGGATGCCGGCCATGAATATTTCGCCGGCGCACTTATTTATGCAATACTTTGCGCTGGCAGCTTTACGGCGGCTCCCTCGTGCAGAGGCATGCCCAGATAAATACGGGACGCGGGTACGTCCAATAATATATTACGTTTGAGCGTTTTAGAGCTGTTTAGAGGGAGCCGGGGCTTTTGGAAGGAAGGAGGCGCAGCCAGAGGTCTAGGTGGTAGGTAGAGCGGTATAGGAACGGCGGAGGATGAGGATCAGGAAGAGGGGGGGAAGCAGGAGGAGGAGGAGGAGGAGGAGGTCGAAGCATTTAGCCGAGCAGTTACCCGACCACCACTCGCGCAATAGTTTCCGAATAAATCCCCGATTCTCGAACACGGGCTGCTGCTTTCCTGCACGGATTTATCCGCCTATATCTAGAGCGTAACCAGCCCCCCTTCCCCGCCTTGCCATTCTACCTATAACTATATATATCTATACCAACTCTGTGGAATACTCGGGCATATATTGTTATTGGGGGGTGGGGGGTGGGGGGAGGGGGCTAGCTGCAGCCATTACTCCGGCTACAAGCTCTAGGAGAGACGAGGAGACCCTTTGTAGTGCCAATTGGCTGAACATTTCGCGAAACAAACGATCCTAAGGTTTGGTAGGTAGAATGGAAGAATTTTTGACCTTTATATATAGGTACTATAGGGTGTTTGTTGGATTTTGGTTTTTGTTGTTTGAAGTTAGCGCGGGAGGTGTTCTGAATAGATTTGAGTTTGGGTGTTGGTACCTGTGTACGTTGAGTCGCTATAGATAGTCAATGAGGTGTTTGATAATTTGCGATTCACGATACGAGTTTGACGTCACGTGAAAACTCGCAATGGCGGCCCTAGGGCGGGTATTTATTTGTCGTCTGGACGAACAGATCGGCTCGGCTCGTTCGTGTGCGAGACGAGACGAGCGGCCGTTGTGATTGACAGGAGGCAATATAACTATGAAGGCTCCCTTTTGCTTTTGGCGAGCACGTTACGCAAGCTGTTGCACCCGCATCTGCGCATTCATGCAAAGTCTGAACCTCCCCCCCTCCCCACGGTCTGTCCATCCGTTTGTCCTGGCGTCCAAAGCGCATCCTTCCGTCGATTCCGTTGTGCCGCGTCTCCAATAATCGCCGTCCGAAAGTGGAGTGCGTTTTATTTCGACCGTCGATCCCGCGCAAAATGAAAAAAACTGACTGGTGAAATAAACTAAAAAATAAACAATCATACGTGACTATATTTTTATGATATATATATATATCGCGAAATGCTTCAATGAGAGAATCTATTCCGCATGCGGAATTCTAAGTCTAAATGAAAGAGAGAAAACCATAGAATTTTTGTCAATTACCATTATGCTTTTCAGGACGAGACTGTCGAAATGAAAATTCACGCTATGGAGATAAGGGAGATGAAAATCTGCAGAAATTTTTTCTCAATATCGACCGTCGTCGCGATGACGCAAAAATGGATTTGCGAATCTCAATTATATCAGCCGTCGCGATTGAGTCTCTGTCGCACGAATGAGGATTCCAGGCTGATCAGAGGCCGACGGATGTGCCAAAAGCGGAAATCGGAACGTCTGATCTGCGTGATACAGAATGGACCGTTTTCCTTGGCTCAGCCAAGCGACAGTCCCATTTTCGCAGATGTGCCAAAAAAAAAAGAGCGTCTCTCTTCCTATAGCAGCTACGTTTCTATAACCGCGTATATATGCAGATGCGTGTGCGTGTACGATCCCATTCCGATTTTTGCGGATTCGAGGTCGGTCGCGAATGCGCCATGAGATGGGATCAATTGACGAGGGGACGGACTTTAGAATTATCCTGAAAAGAGGCAGCGCCCGACTGATTGACGTTTCTATAGAGCGACCGTAAAGGTACGAAAGTGGAGTAGGCATAAGAGGGTCGCTCGTAACTCGCGGATAAATGCGATTTGAGGAGCGGTAAGTGAGCGAGAGAGCGAACGAGCGAGTAGGTGTAAGGAAAAGAGGGCAAAAGTCTAAAGAGAGAGGGAGTGAGATAGAGGTATAGAAACCAGTAAAGTATAAGAGCGAGAGAGAAGAGAAGGCCGGAGAGTGGTAGATCTATTCACGAATTCTTCTACGACTCGGGGAACCACCAGTGAAAAAGTCACCCTGTGAGAAAATGCCACCCACACGGTACCCTTATGGTATAACGTATATATACGTCATGCGGATCACCCCCGACCTCGGATGCTGTGCAATGAATAAAGCCATCTTCTTGAATACACACTGTGTACCATTTCTATGCAATGCGTTGTAGCTTAATGGGGAAATTTTCACATTCAGCTTCTGCCCATTCTCCTAGTACGTACTGATAACGTTGTGATAAGAATAAAATTGTAATAATTTATTGCTGTATTATATAACAATAATAATAAATTTCCTATCTATTTAATG
>JARQST010000644.1:146077-297882 GCA_030142225.1 Pachycephus smyrnensis
TCCAAGTATCAGTGTACACGTACACTGTATATATTATGGATCTTGTTAGGGAGGTAATAAATGAAAGGACTACGGGTGCATCCGAGGCACGCGTGTAATCGTTAAACGGTAATCGAGCAGCGCGAGAAACGAAATAAGACGTCAGTGCGCAGGCAGGTGGTCCAGCAGCGTGAAGCCATCGCAGCATCCACATGCAGCGTCTGAAACATTCTAAGAGGTTATTCACGTGATGTTTCACTTTTCCTAGTCGGTGGTTCCATTATGAGTGCAAGAGGATGCGGTGGCCCTCCCCTTCTCCCCCATCCCCCGCTCTTTTCATCCTCCAATGAAAATGTTTAGCCAGATCCCGAGTTCGGACACAATTGCGTCCAGGGTCCAAATATTTCTATGAGCGTAGAATCGCTAGCAATGCCCGTACCTATAAATCACATCTCTCAGGGTGGCCAGGTTACTGGGTGGGGGGAAGGGGAGGATGGAGGTTCATTCATTGAAGAAAAGCCTAGAATACAGAGACCAGCTCAGTCGAGAGTCAAAGCACTGATTAAAGGGACATTTTGACTTGGAAGAAGAAGAGGAAGAGTCCCAATAAGAATGTTAGATATATATATATATCCATCAGTGACGTAAGATGTTTCCTGTGCGATCCTTTCGAGATACAATGGGTCAGGTATATATCCGCTTGGAAGAGAGTCATCATCCACAGTGAAGCTATGGCTTTCACTCTTCACGGATATTTAGCATGCCTGTTTGCTCCTGGTCTCATTGTGGACATTGGTCACAACAGACAGTATCCCGCTGACAAGGAAGCATTCACGAAACAGCACGAAATGTTGGTTTTACGGGCAATTATTTCTTCCTTTCGAAACTGGTGGTAGGAGAGGGGGAGGAGGGGGGGGGGGGTGGAAGTCAAAACGGGAATGAATGATGAGTCGGACGGAATGTGAGAAGGTGCCTTACCACGTCTATGGAGACTACACATGGTTTCTCTACCTGGACCGTGGTGCCAGGATGAAGCTTCTGTTCGGTGTAAAAATCCTGGTTCACGCACGCTCACGCTTATGCTTAATATATATAGAGATATACGTGACATGGTGATGCGTATAGTATATAGGGTTTGTATACTAATACGTAGAAAGGTGGAGAGAATGTTCGTCGCGGCAGCCATCTGTCAAAAAGTCAAAATATACGAAAGGGGAGCCATTGTCGAAAAATCCTGTGGGATTGCTACTTAGCGTCCTCGTATACTCCCGGTGTCTATTATGAGTCCAGCCAGACTGTTTTGTAGGACATCTGTATCCTGTATGGCCGACTGATTTCCATTAAATTTTACCTCCCGTTCTTGCCACAGAATCTATCTCTTTCTCTGTCTCTCTTTCTCTGTCTCTCTCTCTCTCTTTCTTTTGCTCTCATATTTTTACGAACCAATCAAAATGTCCCATGACAATCCCATAACGTTCTATAGGGGAGGACGATGGGACTCGTGCTTACTGTTGACAATATAATAAGAAATGTTACGAAGTGTCAAATGGAGACGAAGAGAATGAAAAGAAAAATCCTTGTGCGGCAGAGAGAGAGGTTATATTTTTTGGAAAAAAAAATTGGTCTTTGATTTTCATTTTACTACCCGACTATGAAAATTTTATAAAGTCAATTTCGTGAAGGTTTACCAGTGACGGTTACGCCATTATTTTTTGTCAGGTTGGGTAAGGTTGATACACACTATTTTGGCTGTACTGTGGACCCGCCAGCTTGTAGGTTGGTACCCCTCTTCGCAGCCGGTGGTGGTACCATCGTGGAGGTGGTCTGTAACCTAATTTACTTCCGCCGGTGGAGTACAATCGGCGGAGGACAAGGGGGTGGGATAATTAGCGATCAAGGAGATTAAATCTTGCGGGGTATCGATTCCCGTGGTATAATCGCCAGAAGAAGACTTCAGCTGCTGCGGAAGAGGGTGACCCCGCCTTTGTTTCTGATTTGAGGGGCATCCTTACGAACGGGTTAGCCGCGCCAGTGATCACCAACGCTAATTACAGCGGATCAGTCCGGGCGAGTTTTAAACTCATTCTCCCCCTTTTAAGCAGTGCTAAAGGGGCTTCCCGCCCCGTTGCTGATTGGCCGCCCGGGATGACACGAAAGTGCTCCAACATGGCGTCTTATCTGATTTCACCGTTACATGGAGAAACGCCAGGGTATTTTCATTTTGCAAGTTAATTAATCTATTATCGTATAATCGGTACACCTTGGAAGATAAATAATTAGGGTAAAAATCGATATATGCTATGGATGAAAAAAAAATGATGACAAAAAACAATAAATTTCGCGATTAATAATGTTTATTTTATATGAAATTCGTATACAGAAGGAAGAACGATGCGATTGATTATTTGTAAGAATTTCACGAGGGGATTTAATATTTCTGGTAATTCTGGTTACGTCATAAAGACATATAACGTAAGAGGGTGGCCAAGTAAGTAGGCAGAGGTGCTAAATCAACATTTTTATAAACTACTTAGTATTCATAGGCTTCGGGAAGAGTGGGATGGCTGAAGGAGGACATAGCACCTATAACGTGAAAAAGCAAGGGGGGGTGGGGAGGGGGGGGGGGTCGATCTCTGGGACGAAAATGGTAGCTACCCCAGAAGCCAGCGAGGCCGCCATCATTTTATAACGACTGTATTATCGAGGAGCAGTCGAACGCGAAAAATGGCTACTGCGATAAGTGATCGATGCCTCGTAATTCCTTATAACAAGAACAGGATAGTTCGAAGGGTTGAAAGATTAAAGGTAACTTCACAGCAGTGTTATAAGCAGTGAAAAATAATATATCAATAAAAAAAATTAATACTTCATCATAAAAAAACTTCTAACGAATATAGTAAATTCAGTAAAACAAGAAAAACCCTTTTGTTCCATCCATCCTCATTGGGGTTGAAAAAAAAACCTCAGTATGGAGGCTGCGGATCGATGCTCGACATTAAATTTGCATTGGATGCACGCACAGCTCCCTGATTTTCGACGTGATCACAGCCAACTCAGATTTGAGAGGGTTAGGGTAAAACAATCACGCAGGGCTCATGCATGTTAATGCATTGTTAGGGGATGCGTGAGAGAATGGTAGGTGGGCCCTAGGATCGAATGCCCAATATGAGCGCGATCCACCCTGAAAACCGATGACGTTTTCCTCGACGTTCAGAAACCAATATCAATTGCAGGTTATTCACCCTGTCACTACAAAAGGCTCTTAGGGGTAGAATAGCTCCGCCGCGTTTGCATGTAAACAATTCCATCCCCCCGAGTGTAGCAGCAAAGCTCATACACACAGGCACTAGAACAGTTCAAAGTATTTATGAAAACCGCCCTTAGAAATCGTCCTTTAATTCCTCCCCCATTCTCCAAACGAAGATAACCTTGTCCTTACGTTTAAGGACGAAGTCGTCCTTACTATACTAATGCCTGTATAAGCTAGTTTCGCGGGGGTTGGTTACACGTGAAGGCTACGTAACTCGCGTTGGTCTGTTTGCTCTTTGAATAGAGGTTTGGGGCTTCGTAGGTTGAGGGTGGCCACGGAGGGGTTAGTGGTACTTACCAAACCGACACGGGCCAACTCAATACATCAAAGACCTTATACCCAACCGCCGCTATATCAACTACTCCGCTCAGCTCGGGCTCTCTACGACGATGCCCATACATAATCATGGCCCCGTCTTTGTCCCTTGAAATTGATTTATTATTCAAAGTGACGCGTGTTTCACAATGTGTATTTACCACGGTACGGTTTTCGGCAAGGATCGCCGACACTTCGAGTCGCCTTAACCCGAGTTCTTAATGACAAAGACTATAGTCGAGTATCCACATGACCCCTACGAACCATTGTACATGGAAGCAAGTGGCATTGATGGATATTCTAATGATTTTCAAAAGTGACAAATCATCGTGCAACGTTGCAAGGATCGTTTATTAATTATGAATGACCTTCAGGATCAATTTTTCAATGGTTTTTAATGTCTTTTGGAATTCCGTAAAACGTTCGAGGATCCGTGACGTTTGCTTACTGGCGAATACGTATAGGGACCAAAGTGGCAGAAAGGGGGCAGTACGAGGAAGAAGTAGTAGAACGTGAAACCGTAGCAGGCAGTAGTAGCGAGCGAAAATATTGACAGAAAACAGCCGGTCCGAGTTAATTAAACTGGCTTGGAGCCCCGTTTCTGGGACCAGTTTCTCATTCGTGTGTGTAAGCCCGTATGTGCTATTTCGAGTGGTAATTTCCTGATAGTGTGCGGACGACAGAGCGAAGTAGACAAACATACAGAATCCTCCGCGGTACGTGTACAAGCTTTGAAATTGTGTCCTCGTACCGGAGTACTTGGAGTAGTACGTACTTACTCTGGGCTATAGAGTAAGACAGAATTGGTTTGGATTTTACCGCACTTTAACATTACCCAGTCTGGACTTTTATACGTTCCTTTTTTTCCTTCTCTTCTGATTTCTGGTTTATCTTTTTTCTCTCTTTTTTCCCTCTTTTTTCAAACTCCTCCTCGCTCAACACTCGTCCCTTATACACTCGTCCAGACTCAAAGTCCCTCCTGGTTTTCGAGCTCGCCGGTGGTAATATCCGAGTTTAATCTTGTTCTAATACCGTCATAAGTGTTCGGTGCACGAGGTCTCGAGTCCAGACAGAGCTGGGGATCCCGAGACGCCATAGTTCGCATTCCAGTCGACGCCAGGACTGAATTCTTCGTTCCTTATTACACATGCTTGCGTTATACGCGTACGAGGCCCACCGAGAGACGGGCGTTCACGGATTTGAACTATATCATCAGTCAGTTTGTCTCTGCGTCATTGCGTGAACACGAGCCATGGTCCATGTTAGCCACGTCACGAAGACACGTCGTCCAGGATCCTCGACTTCTTATCCAAGATACACTGGACGTTTCTCTTTTTCTCTCTCTCTCTCTTTCTCTCTTCACTACCACCTACCTCCCTCTTACATTCCCTGCCAGTATGGGATTCCCTCTTAACCCACGGTATCCCGGACTAGCCCGACCATCTTATAATCCTGAGATATGGTCCACGTATTATATGGAATTGTGCGTCGTGAGAGGCTACTGGGGGGTCGACTGCAAGGTAACGGTGCGAACTCCCTGTAACTTGGATGAACACGTATAAAGCTGACCGATGTTCAATCCTAACCTAACCCATGCCCCAGGAGAATCGCCTTACGCGGGTGAGGTTAGGTCGTAGCTTCTGGAGCATGATAAAAGTACAAAAGTATATCAGAATATTGCAGCCTGTACACGTCAGAAAGTAGAAAACGGTTTCCTCTGGTGTGAATGGTCGATCTTCCTCTCTGTATGGTACAGAGAAGCGGAGGCGAGAAGCTGGGAGAAAAGGTAGATAATATGTCAGATAAAGCATCCTTAGGCTTAGCTTAGGTAGCTACCGTGCTGCGCTTCTCGCAGGACCACCCTAACAGTCGCGAGGATGAAGAGAGAGGGAGGGGGGTAGAGGGACGCGACTCCTCTAGGATTTCATCCGTAGCCCCGTATCGCGTGTAACTGGAATTATTGTTACACAATGGCACCACCTCCTACGCCATCTCCATCTCCTACCTCCCTTAGGAGGAGAGAGTGACTGAGCGAGGTACCGACTCACATTGTTGTTGTTGGCTTGTTGTTCGCTGGGAGTTCGGAGTTGCTGCGGCCAACGGCAAGGGAGCCCAAGCCAGCAGCCACCAGCGACACAATGCGGCCCGTATCACGCGGGATCAACGGGGATACATCAACTCATAACTCATAACCTGAGGAACCCCACCCTCTCTAAATCTTCACGAAACACTGCTTTTGACGTTTCGCCCGGCGAAGCACTGTTGTTACATTATGCAGCAGCGCCGGACAGAGATGCTGGATGGATAAATCCTTTTTCGTCGGACGGATAATACGCGCCTCGGATGGGGTGAAGGAGATGGCTATATGTATACAGAGAGAGAGAGGGAGAGAGAGAAGGAGAAAGCACGAGAAAACGGAAATAGTGGAATCCGACACGGTAAGGGGATGTTGGGAAAGAAGTGGAAAGATAACCGAACTGGATCATCTGGTATCTGAATTATTATCTCTGTAGATTCTAATCGATCTTTACTCGCTGAATTCTTAAGGCGATATCAATTCGTTCTTAGACACTTGTTTATGCATTCGCTGGTGGGTACTTACATCAGGGAACCAAAAAACGGGTCAGAATTGAGTCGTACCGCAGGAGGGTTTACTTTCTAGGAACACTTCGCGTGACAAGTGGCACGATAAGAAGCTCCTCTTACGTGGAAGTAGCTTTGAAGGGAGTTCTCGGAGCGACACGTGCCGAGCTGCGTTTAAATTTGTAGCGCCGTAACCTAATACTAACTAAACTTTCCTCGTCCGGGCTCGTGCTTCTATAGTCCACTCTCTCTCTTTTTCTCTCTCTCTCTCATGCTCATTCTTATCTCATTCCTCTCCCTGAAACGTCATTTAACCGAACTCTCTCTCTCTGACGACTGTCCAGGAGTAACAGAAAAATATTTAAAAAATCACCAAAAATCATGTATACCAAAAACGGCATTTACGGTGGTCCTCGCGTTTACTGTAAATCTTCTGAAAAAGTACGGACCTTGGTTACAGCGAGAAGGAAAAAAAAAGTAAAAAAAAATTGGCTAACGCTCGTTGACTAAGGGATGCGCGCGGGGCCTCTGGCACGGTCTTCTCGTGTTCTTCTGGCAGAACTCGTGACGTCGTCCAAGGCGGCGGCTCGATTACACAGAGGAAGAAGAGCTGCAACAGGACCAACCTTATAGAAACTATCCGGCATAATATCCTACCGGTCGCGGTATCTCCGTGTCTTCTCTCCTGTGTCTCTTGTGACCCGCGGCCCGCCGGGTTAGATTCCTACGTAAACGTATACAATGCGAGTTATTGCAGCATCGGACGAGCTGTGGCGCCAACCGATGCGAGCTCGCATAAATCCTGAGGACTGCGTCGAGTCGAGGACCTGCGGACCAACCGATTCTCTACCGTCTTACCTTCTTCTGCCTTTCGTCCTGTATACCTAACCTATCCTAGAGTCCCTTATAAACTTTCCTAACTGTGCTTCCTGATGCTGGCTGGGTACGTAGAAAAACGACAGAATGATCTTATAAGGTTACTGATATATATGCCAATGCAAAGGTCAATGAAAATTTAAAAGATTTTTTTAGTTATCTATAGGATAAAAGAAATTGCTACACTTACGGTAAACCTGGTTACGGAGGAATATCGACAGTGGATATAGGAATTTATCGTGGAGAGACGAGGGATGTTTTTAGGGGTGGCGCCAAGATGAAGGAAAGATATAGGGGATGCTAGGTTCTCAGGGGGTTGAAAAGGAACGTCCACCGTAGATGTTACGGACTGGCAAAGGCGTATCTGAAAATCTGGCTGGCTTGGAGCCGCACGATGGCACAGGCCGCGCCCTGAACCTGCCTGTCTGCCTGCCGGACTACCTCTGCCTGGCCGGTAGACTCGCCTAACTTATGGCCGGAAGTATTATCTTCCAGCCGACATCGCATTGTTTTCATTTAAAGGCATTAGGTCGGCTTATATCTGTTAAATTGGCCAAACAGTAGCTTCGTTAAGCGAGCCCCGCCTCAGTGACTGCTGATAGGCAGGGCCGCATATATATATATTAATTTATATTGTATATAACCTAAACTATTTAGTATTTGATTTACAGTAAAAACAGACGCCCTCTTGCCGCTATTAGAAAAGTAAAATATCTCTTGAGTAAAATTGTCTTTAAAGTGATATTAGTACTTTATTCTTATGGCTTGAAAGATGTAAGCACTAAACGTAAGGATGGTTTACTGGGTATCTGTATTGGGCACGAGCAAGGTGTCTTATCCACGTACTCGATTCTAAAGTAATAAAAGTCTAGTCTATTGCCAGGTGGATTTCAGCACTCGTTTCAGAAGGTTATCCCAGCATCTATCAGAAGGATAACGGAACCTAAAAGCTCCTATACCGGACGATATACATTGTATATATGTATAGTGGAATGTACGGAGCGCGAGATTGCCGGGCCGAAGTTAAATGAATGCTGCCCTGACGATCCATTAACCGAATCCAATGAGCGGTCTCTAATTAAGGCTATTTATCGGAAAACGAGGGAAACGAAGCGCTCGGGGCCGTTGCGACTGACGAGCTCCAATGCCCAAGGGTGGAAACTCAAAAGTTACTTAGTGGGGGTATATCGGCCGAGTTAAAAGAACGAGAGAAATTGTGAGGGTTGGGAGATGAGAGAAAAAAATGGTAGAGAGAGACAGACGTGGTACAGCAAGGAGAATCTCTCGTGGAATAAAGGGAGAAGGATACGGGGGTGAAAGGAGGGTGAAAAATAAAAGGGCGTGGGTGTGCCCGTGGTATCGACCTCTCAGGACGATTCCCGATTATCTTATAAAAATTCACAGGTCGAAGCGTGGCGTGTTACTATGGAGACTAAATCATTCAAAGCCCGCTTGAGCTGGCGTCGTCCTAGGGGATGAGGGTGGACCGTCGTCCCCCGATCCCCTATGAAAAATAAGCCACTGTCGCGCCGGCAGATTTTCAGCAAATTTCACCCTCCCAGAAAGTATCCTTGCCGGGGGGTTTACCTTGGCAATCGTCTTCTTTCACGGTGTAAGGGTTACGAATATCCACCCCTCTGTAAATATTCTCAATAACGATATACGTGTTACTTACCCTAATTGTCATATAAAGTTTGAAGATAATTCGATCTCTCATTAGATTCCTTTGGTTATAAAATATTTATATATCCCCAGTTCTAAAAGTGGAAAACTCAGGATCATCCCCCTTGAGAGTACCGGGTAGTCTACTTAGAATCATCTCCCTCTTTATAGCTATCCCACCCCTAATACAAGCAACTCATACTGTGGCCGCAGTAGCGCGTAATTCATTCTTCTATTCTCGCCGGAAATCGCATCTCTCGAGTGATTCTCAAGGACGAGCCGGTGGATAATATACTTCGCGAAGTACGCTCATCAAACACAAACGGGAGCAAGCAAGCGGATATATTAGGATGCATCTCCATAAAAGTTGAAACCGAGCAGAGAGTCAACATCCCATCCCGAGGCGAAGGCTCCTTTCGGCTCGGGAACTCGCGAGCGTCTTGCGGCAGCAATCACCGATATTGAGGCTTTCATTTCATCCCTCCTGAGGAGGGGTTGGTCTGAGTTTCACTGAGGTTTGGCTGGGAGGAAGTTGGCTTGGGTTAGGATACCTTGCACCGACGTGGTTTGGTGCAGGAGTGATGAGATCTGGAGAAGGATTTTATTTCTCTTTTCTCGAGGATGATTGCGCAAACCGAACGAATCAGCGGTATTCTTCGTTTGAATACGTTGCGAAATTGCCTTTAGGGTAGTAAATTTTGTGTTGAGAAAAAGAATTTTTGAAAAAAAAAGAAGATATTTCTACGTAAGATCGAGTGAGGGAAGTGAGGATTTTGAGGTGAGCAAAATATTATTGAAAGGTAGGAAAAAAATAACCACCATGAAGGGTTACTTGGATTATCCGTGAATAATTAGTAATCCGTTGTCAAATAAATCTTTGTGGTAGTTTTGACCACGGGTGGTAAGATCTGGAGGCACCCACAATTTTCTATCAATGGAGACTCCCAGTGCGTGTTTACCTCAAGAAACAAAGTTGAAGAATAGTCGAGGGATGTCGCTGAAGGAGGTGTGAACCATGAAAAATCCTGACCCTCCCATGAAAACGAAATTCGACGTCATAGTTAAAAAAAGATTTTATTTCCTCAAACAACTAGTGAAACCCAGTCGTGGAAGTTTGTGAGAATAAAAAAATTAATTATCCCGTAAGAGTGACATAGTTTAATATTTATATTAAGAATACACGTAGAAAGTTGTTAATTCTTCCCGCAGCAGGTTGACTTCCGACAGCTCGAAGTTAATCCCAAAGTAAAAGTGTCGAACGGGCTACAAAACAGATTAGCAAATTCCCAAGTGACGCCCCGACTGGACTAGGACTAGAACCTGGAGAAGGACTAGACGAAAATCGGTAAGAACTTTCGCCAGTGACACGAGGATCCTCGTGCACAGTGGCAGCGCTCGCTTAATCTGTATTCATCAGCAGTTATAGGCATCCTAGGTACAGGGTAAGGAGCTAATCCGGCTGATCCGCGCTGAGCCGCGATGCCCCGCCCCACAGTTCTAGGTCATCTGAACTCCGGTGCGTCTAGTGGAAGCATCTTCTGGAAATTACAGCTGCTCAGCAGAAACTCAGAGTGGTGCCCTGATGAAGCATCTAGGTCCATCATAATACCCAGGACTGTTCCATGCGACAAAATACAGGTGCAGCATCGATAAAGAGAGGGTTGAAAAAGTAACCCCTGACTAAGAGTGTCCTAGACAAAGGATTGACAAAAGTATCTCTATCAAAGACAAAAAAAATTAATATCAGGCATCGCGACGCAAGGCGTCTCGCGGGCAATAAATCAAATTGACTGGTGCGACGTCCAGCGCAGCAGCATCCTCTAGTCGCAGTGCATCCCCTACGCCAACCGAAGCCACCCCGATGCCAGCGTAACGGCAAGCGTCCATATACAACGTGTCCAATCGCAAATCCCTTTAATTCGTTCTTTACAGTATAAGTTTAATCCGAATTAAACTGCGCCGGACGGGTCATAAATTCCAACGAGGCGAGCATTAAAAGGAGTGCTCGCCATGTTGGACTCACAACGGCAGCCATGCTATAGCTACTACCTACAACCTTCCAACCTTTTCCTACCTTCGTCGATGCCTTCTCGATGGTAGTACGGCTGGTATCTACGCGCGATTGCCCCGGGGTAACGCGTTTCACTGGTGCATACGACACGGCATACCGATACCGATACTCTGGCTTGCCGCCATAGCCCATAGGCATTTATTTACGGAGATCTATCGCCCGACGGCATCCATTACGTTATATTACCTTGGTACGTTCATTCGTACGTTCGTGTCCAGGTTTCCAGGGCCGTGCACTGTGTGTGCTACAAGTATAAGCCAACCGGAATGAGAGATAGATAGGTGCCCAGGACCACTCCCATTCGAAACTTGATCAATGCTACTTGCTACGCCAATGGCTCAACAAGAAAAATGGCACCACTGCTGATACACGCGAAATAATATGCAATGGTCACTCTGAGAAATCTTGATAATCGTTTTGCGACGTTAAAGTACGTACGACAGAAGTTCCATCTTTTGCCATCGGTATAACGATTATTTCCAGGGACTCTTTATCGGCTAGTTCCGTTTCCTGGAGAAATATTTCTTCCCGGTACATCACTCTCTCCCGGATGGATGTATACACGTATAGTGAACTGGTCGCAGCGTTCCACGAATTCGCTGACGTACACGAAACCGATCAAGTTGCATTACACCGGAAGTACAAGCGTTGTACGTACACAGGTCGGCGCCGCGGAAACAGGAAGCAGCGTTGCAAAACTTAGATTTCGGTCTAGTAAGCACGTGTGCTGGGACTCAATGAACTCTTATTTAGTCATCGAATTCTTGCCAGTGCGAAACTTTACTCGATTCGCGTCACTTTTGCCGAGTCTCTTGACATTTTAATCAGCGTATTTTATATTTCTGCAAATAAATAAAAATCTTCCTAGAAATCAATCTAGTTACTTTCTGTTTCTTCACCGTGTATCGTATATCGATCGGTCATGCCGATACAAAGTTATAAACCGGAAAGGAGCAACGCCCCCTTCGATACAATGCTGCGGTTCTTAAAAACCATCATCATCAGTGACGCGTGGAGAATGATCATCAAACAACGCGTGCCGCTCGTGAATGATCGTAATGAGAGACACGCGTGTATTACGCGAGTTACCGAGTCAGAGTGAATGAGCGGTCGAGTAAATCGAGGGTCGATCATGGGGTAGTTTGCTGACGGGTCCCATAGGCCACCAACATAGCCAGGAAGGGTGGTTGCGTTACATGTCTAGAACAGCAGCGGCAGCACGACGCCGTGCGGGGGCTTTGTGCACTTTATGGGTCCAACATCGCGTTATGATTATTCACGGGATGCTGTGTTTTATTGTCCGCAAACGCAACGCGATGCGTTACGCACGATGGATGAGGAAGGAGTGGTGGAGGGGAGGAAAACCGTATGCAGCACGCACGTCGTTACATCACCCCCGGAGTGTCGAGACCGATCCTTGTTTTCAGGCGGGGGATGAAAAGGTTTCAGGGACAAGAAATTAATTCTGATTTATTATCCGGTCGGAGAGTTGTTTTTGTTCTTTTTATTTATATATATAAATATACTTTATTATATTTGCAATGCGTTCCCAAAGCCATCTGTTTTTGTTGTTCTTGGCTGGTATAAGCCTGCGATTTCTGTAATGTCTGGAATTCTAGTGAATTTTCGGAGGATCTTCGATGATGCTTTATTGAGAATATCGGGATCATACGGGACAAGCAATAATACGACTGAAGACGATATCAAACCTGCGTGTCCGGCGTGCCGGGGTTCATTCGTCGCATATCGACGATGTCCAGTTCGATATGAGATATCGTCCTGCGTGATAATCCGTATAAGTCACTAGGTATATTGCCGCCATACCTCACGGGTTCATGACATACCGCGTGACACCACACCCACGCCCATTACTTTAGCCTCTGACGGTCGATCCTGTACTCGCACGAATTTCTGTGATGAATTCCGCGCATCCCTCCTCGTCCCTTTCATTTCGTGGTAGCCATCCGGCTTCTACTTCCGGTACCGTGATCCGGCATTTATGAAGCCCTGTCACGAGTCCACTTCACTTTGACTAGACAATAAGCATATATCGGCTTGACTCTTCTCCCTACTATATATATATACTCACGGTATTTCAAAGCCTAAGAACGGTACATCTGCCGGTACACTCTTTGTCCTACGACAAAGTCCCGAGACGGTCCAGTGTCTAAACTATCTCGTATGGATGCTGGAAAACAGTTTAGTAGACCGTCACGGATCCACGAGCGTCGGGACGTCGTTCTCCCACGTTCCTGAGGCGTCGATCTCGCCGCGTGACGCCAACTAGACAAGATGTCAAAAATACAAACGGCTCGTGGAGGATACTCTCTTGTCTCGTCTCGACATGGACCATCAATACCAGACTGTAGCCATCATCGTAGACAAGTCATTATATTCAGATGAGCTATATCACGATGGATCGAATGACGCGATACAGTCGTGACTATCGTAACAGGAGTGAAGGAACGTTTGGATCCTTTTTTCTTGTTATTTCGAACAAACTTTATAGATCCTCTGCGAATATATTATACGTATAAAAAGTAGGATGCTGTAGACTAGTGATACTGGTTTCCGGTGTATCATATCTGGAACCTGTCGGGTACTTCGAACGGCTGCAGTTTATTAAAGGTACGGATCACAATGTACGTGCTCTCGAGTCTTGCGTTTGCACGGATACAAGGGAATACAATAACGTGAACGATGAAGGAGGAAGTGGCCGACGGATAGGAGGGAAGAGGAGGACAGAGCGAGCAGTGACGAAGGCAGGTCCAGGAACGGGGATATAGGTGTACCTACTGCAGAAGGGAAGAGACGGCCAGGGGTAGACAGGGAAGGGTCGGAGGTCAGTCGTATTAATATCGCATATCGGACAGCCATGGCAGACCCACCACTGCCGTCCACCGGCCGATATGAAATCATCGCGCCGCGAGGGAGTGCTCCGCAAATAGTAGGGCATAATTGGAATCCATCCAGCAAACACGATATCCACACTCCAATCAATCCGTCACATCGTTCCTTATATATATATTTAATGACGTCAACTCGGAGTGATTCTTTTCTGAAAATGAGGATCACGCGAGGTGATCGAAAAAAAAGGGGGAAAAAAATAGGGTGATGAGGTTAACAAAGCCTTTTGTCTCTCCTTGGATGATTCAGTGCTTATTACTCGTGAAGCTTTTGGTTAATTAGGTTAAGCGAAAGCAATGGCGATTATTCGTCTTCCTGTTTGGCCTCGCGCAGTCCCCTTGTTACGTGTGAGTCTACGCTTTGTGCGCGTGACACTAGTCACTCATGCTCCTATGTGCGTTATATGCACGACGTGTATATAGGGGATGGTATAACGCACACGCGGAAACTTGCGTCTTCTGGTTTCGCTCCCGCGCCCACGACTCCTCTAATTTCCTCCTTTCTCAGCAATTTCCGAAATTAATAGCCGGCTAAGTGGCGGTTAAATTATTGCCTCGTAAATATCTCTACGCGCCCTCGGCATTCTCGTTTCCTCGTGGTAGGGCGATCGTCGCCCCCGACAGGTCCGATTGTCCTTAGGACCCGCACTCCTCGTCAGGGTTCTAGGGTCGCCACGATCCTGACGAATAGTCCTCACGAGAACACGGTAGGTATCGCCATGATGACACTGTTGGTATTTGAAAGAAAAAAATTTCTAACCTAGAAAGTGTCGCAAGAAAAGTTTACTTGTCCTGGTGCAATAAGTCTTGAAGCAAGGCGAAGATCTAGAGGATCGCTATAAGAGTCGCGGAATCTTGACGAATAGCATTCCGGCAAATGGTCAAGTTGATGATCATCGTGATTCACTGGTAAGTCAGGTGAACGACGTACATAGACATAGCGCTATCCTCCAGGCAGTCGAGCCCAAAGACAATTCCGCGACGTCGGCCATTCTCTTGGCGGCGCGGAGACGATAATTCCGACAATTAGATCGCGGCTATACGTTACGCGCTTTTTTCCAAGGGGGTTGCCGGTAGGAGCCGAGGGTGTCTGCTGGGCCGCCGTGGACGTGAACGGGGATGAGGAACATGGCCGCACAGGCTTCGCGTCTCCACCTTTTTATTGTGAGCGCCAGAGGCAGAAGCGGAGGCGCACACAACAGGCAAGAGAGTCAGAGCCGGGTAGGTAGTCGGTGGTACTGATGGAAAGAGTAAGGGTGCAAGAGAGGAAGCGCCGGAGACCAAGAGGGCATGGAGAACGAAAGAGAGAGAGAGAGAGAGGCAGAGAAAGAAATGAAGAGAATGAGAGAAAGAGAGAGAGAGAGAGAGAGAGAAAGACCAGGGTTCTCCACACTTATTCGCTTCGTCGTGCCAGTGGGTTTATTTATCGGCGGTTGCCGTTGAGTGGCGCTAGCGCGGCATTTTAATTGCGCTCTTATACCACCAACAGGGCCTCCGGGGCGGCAGGCTCGCCTCCGTAGTCCGTGTTGTCGCGTATTCCAAATGACCTCCACCTCCTTTGGCGCGAGGCGTACCTACCGGCTCTTATATATATATATCTATATATCTATACAGATAGAGGACGTAACTGACCCTGTGTAGGTATGCCTCCCCGAAGGCCTGCGCTCGGCGTATTTCAGCGAGTTATCATCGCCAGATCTACAGGGACTACGCGAGAAATTATTTATTAGCGCGGGACACCTCCCTCGGGCTCCTTCGTCACCATGGCCGCGCTTCTTCTTCTACGGCATCGTAAAAAAGATTAATGAGCCTCTGACCAACCTTCCGCGACGAAATCACTATAGCCGCGGTAACGCCATTCGACTTGACATCATTGGTCGCTCCTCCCTTATCACTATCTCTTCTTTTGTTCTTCTTCTTAATCTCGGACCGTATACGTATCCAGGGAAGAACGGTGTTCATTTTGTTGCTTATAAAAAAACGTGCACTTTTTGTTTAATATATACCTTGACTCCACAGTATATTTCTTTAGATTGGTGGTATAGGCGTTTTTCAATATTTTTAGGAATTTTCGAAAAATCCATTTACCTGATTCATTCCCGCGCTTTTCACGACAAGCGAAATGTCAGGTATATTGTTTAATGTTTTCTTAACACCAGCCTCTTTGCAGACTGCCACAGACCCTACGATAATCCCGATAGCTCAAGACATAAGCCGCGTCGAAGCTCTTTGGAAAAATCGCCGAAGAAAATATTTGTCGGGCGTGTCGACCATTGTGTATAAACAGATCGGCTGGAACCACGTGATCGGAAAAGACCTGGGACATCGACGTGACCATAGTGAACACTTCTTGGTTACCCTGTCAAGAACAATTCCTATATAGGTATATAAACCGTAGCAGAGCCAGAGATCCCAGCGAACTCTCACCCTGTTTTCTCAGGACCAATCAAGACCTGACCAGAACGCTACGTGACTGAATTATTCAGCAGGTGTCACCCGGGCAACTTTTCCCTGATTTGTAACACCAGCGCACCTGTAAGAACGTATAGAGAAGCAAAAGCCAGCAAACTCGATTCCCTGAACTGGCTACTTGAGAATCCACCTACACCTATAACCTTACTCAGGATCCCTATCTCACCCACAGACTACTCAACGTACGTATCACCGGAACCAGGAAGTGGAGTGAGAAAACGAAATAAAAAAAAAGTCCAAAAGAAAAAAAGAAAAGAAAAAAAGCAGATCTCGGCCGATCGTTCCCGGTTAACGATTTGTGAGAAACGTCGCGTCATTCCCGGTGCAATCGCTCGACATAGATATTCACCCTATAACTGAAGACGCTACAGTCAGTCACGTGGTATGATTTCACGGTAATTAAGCTCCAGGGCGTTATTTGAATACATACCGAAATAATATGTTAATCGTAAGTGCCGCGAAGCGTGAATCGTTCCTCAAGTGAAATGGCGACGATGGCGACGGAAGACGAAAGGAGGCGGACGATTGTCGCTGACTCGTTACGTACCATACGTCTGCGCTTTGCGTACTCGGCTTGTTAGAACGAGGAATTAGAATACAATCATATCTCTCCGAGCCATTTCGTGGTACACTCTAGATATATATACACGCATAGTACGCACAGTATCCCGTTCCGTCTCTTTAGCTCGGCTTAGGTTAGGTACACGTCCAACTCACGTCACTCCGTTGGTATAACCAACCTGGTTAAAAGATATTCCTCCATCGGCCCAGGAGAACCACTCGGAGGCGTGATACGTCCGACAACTTACCGGCACTTAAATGGCGCATTTACATTTTCTGCTACCGTTAGCACTGATATTAAATCTACATAAATATTCGCAAGCTCCCGCGCCCGCCTCTGTACCTATACGGCTTAATTTTTTACACGTGTAGTTTAGTATCTTATGGTAATGGACGTTTCGCGTTCGTCGCGAATTCTCAGAAGCGTGCTAAGGGAAGATATCGCATCAACTTTACTTTCAATGCGTTCAATACTATATATATATAGATACAACTGGAGCAATATATACAACTGCTCAAACGCCATTACACGAATTGATCCACTTACGGATTGACTGCTTACACGCTCTTGACTCCCTTTTTTTTCTTCTTTTATTACTAGTCCATCCTTTGATTATAATGATGATAGTCTCCTGCAACACTGTCTATTAGATACTTATCCAAGAAAACAATTAACTGTAATAACAGTAATAAACCGTCACGCTTAAAGTATTCCTTCTCAAACGGGATATATCAGTTTCAAAAGTCTCTTCCTCATATTCAACTATTCCTTATCAGTCCTTTAAATCGTCCCAAAGAAAACAAGAGTCACAGGATGTCCTGATTGGTCGAGAGTTCAATAACGTACCGTACGTTGAATTCAATTAATATGACTATCCTATTGAAATTCAAACAATCAACCAAGATTGGTCATACATATACACACACACACGCACTCACACATATACCTATACATATATTAGCTAAGTGAAGAATATTCGGGACTAATTGTCAAAGGTTATCGTGAATCTCATTATGCATAGGTTGCCCGTGTATCGCAACATGGTTTACCCAGGGGACTTCCCCTGGCACGGTGGGTGAGAAAAGGGAATGCTCGGGGAAGGGGAGTGCGGGCACGGAAGGTTTACACGGAGCGACCGTTCGTTTAGTTGGGATCGCGCGAACGAGGGTGATGTCACCGTGCCTGTTCGATCCGCTATCGCGAATTTTAATGATGGTGCAAATGTCTGGACGGACGGCATTATATTATCTCGGTTTAAGGCCGGATGCAGGGGCCGCCCACGCTTCGACTTCGAAACCACCTTGTATAATCTCGACTAACCGACCTCACACCTCACGCATCCATGGAATTTCGTTTGCCCGATGCCGTCCTGTGGATACGGCCATTGGAGATGCTTCGTGAACCTTCTCTCTATACACCCTGGTGTATCTTGACTTTTTTTTCTTTTCTTTTCCTTTCTTTTTTTTCCCTTTTTCACAGCCTTCTGCATCCTGACTGTACGTCCATGCGAACGGAGTAGTCGGTACTCCCTGCAACTACGATGCATTCGAATTGCACTGGTGCAACGATACCTGCTCCACTCCTATCCCGGCTGTACCTATACTCACGGCATAGCACGAAGAGAAGGATGAAGTCGTTTTATTGCGCAATTTCAGTGTCAACTCCATAAATTTCAATTTATATGCATGTCGTTTTCATATACGCGAACCAGGCGCTGTTAAATGGCGCACGCCCCTGTTATCGGAGTCGCCTCTGCCATATTGCGCTTAAAAAAAAATTAAAAAGAAATTATCAGCTAGTCTTTGGGAGGGGGTTGGGGGGAGGGGGGTACGAGAATTTTCACAAGCAGTTATTCCACGCACAGAAAACTTTTAGACGTTATCGGGATTTATCGTACGCATGCATATATATATACACACACATATCTATCGGTATAGCACATATGGATCGTGAAAAAAATTATTTTAATACTTAGGGTAAGAATGTACCGTGTCACGCGTGTGGATTAGGAAATACGAGACTGCACCGGTAGGTGAGTACCTTGCGTGCGCAGCAGTGTGGGATGTTGATAAACGACGTTGAATAATACTTGTGGATTTCGCTTAATCAACTCACGAATGTTACCGTGCGTGTTTCTTTGGAGGTAAATTGAATTGGTGGTAAATATAGAGGCGCGGAATCTCGTGTCTTTCGCACGGAAAGAAGGCTAAAGGGTTCGGCCATTTTTACGAGGAGAGTCAAAGGCGCACGAGTCTCGTACGTGAGAATCCATTGCTTAGTTTTCGCTTTCAGATATGCATACTATATACTGTATATGTTTGTGTATATATATATATTATTTGTTGGACCAGTTTAATCAAAGGTGAACGCTTAACGCGCGATCATTAAAGCGAAATTGCTCGTGTGATACTCGAATGCATAAACCAAACGTTAATATCGAGTTTACGTCGCTTGTATGTAAATAAAGCTTGAGGGGATGACTCGGGAAGAAGAGGACACTTCGAATAATGGAGGACCGTCTCGTTCGCTTTGCGTCATTTCTCTCATCCAGTTCAGCCGATCTCTCCTCACTATCTCTTCGCTCTTTATAATTCTTTTGCTTCGGTTCTTCACGTACGTACGTGCCAGTCCTCCTCGCCATTGACGGACAAAACCGACGAACGGACGAGACACGAAGGCTTCAGGAAGAGCAACCGGAGAAAGAATGTACGAGGTCTCGCGTGAACCGCGTAGGCTGGCTAACGAGCTCCGTGGAAGATGTGTACGTCGTTCTCCAGTCCGTGCTCTCGTTATCCTGGATAAGAAGGACTCCGGTCTTCTTCGGGTAAAGGCTGCCTGTTAAAGTCTGACTTAATCGTTGAGTCGCATCTTGGGATGATTTCGTTAAAAATCGTTCATTGAAAATATGCCTAAAGAATACAAGTGGTGTGTGTATATATATATGGAGTGTAATAATAATATCAGAAGGATGAAAATTTGGATAATGATAATATTGTAATTCGAGGATTAAATCCTGTGGTTATGCCTGTCTCTTGATAGACTTGGGTCGTGTTGTCCTCAAGGACAGTGGGGAGAGGGAGCTGAAAGGAAGTCGAAGATATAGTATCCTTTGACTTGACTGGGCAGGGAGTTACGTGGCTGGCGGTGACGGTTTCTCTTGATAAATTGATTCCAGTAGGAAGAGTATCTTCGTGTCGCGAATGCGCGTTTCCAGCCAAGTAACGATGGCGGTCGGTCATTGTCTTAGGTATTATCGAGGCGGGCATCTCCGACGCCTCTTCGAGTGCGGGGGCGGACGAGCTCCCGCTCTTCTTTGCTCTTCGTTTCTTCTCCTCTTTGAACCTTCTCTTCGGTACTGTACCATTCTCTAGTCTTCTTTCTTCTAACGATTTTGTTCTTTTTTTTTTTTAAGAAGAGGTTAAATCTTTGGATTCTTGGACTATGCCCTTTCGTCGAAGAAAAGGTCGCCTTCAAACCTTTCTTTTAAGGTTGGAGGATACAAGGGAGACCTTGCCACCGGAGATGAGGCGGAAAATTATAAATAATGACGAGCCTTTAAATTCTTATTCCCTACAGCCTCCGAGAGATCAGAGAGAGTAAGATTGAGTCGGAGCGACAGAGAGAGAGAGGGGC
The DNA here is from genome assembly GCA_030142225.1 of Pachycephus smyrnensis. Classification (NCBI taxonomy): domain Eukaryota; kingdom Metazoa; phylum Arthropoda; class Insecta; order Hymenoptera; family Cephidae; genus Pachycephus; species Pachycephus smyrnensis. The sequence goes on from JARQST010000644.1 coordinate 166,447, forward strand.
GGGGGAGAGAGAGAGAAGCGTAACCTGTCAGAGACGTTTTTTTTTCCTTTGGATATCCAGAAGTGAAAAAGTTTTTCTGCATTTTCGCGAAGACGATATAACCAAGGAAAAACTGTATTCAAGCGCATTCTTATTCGCGACTACGTCATTACGAGTAACGACGCGTTAAAGACGTTTCAGACCTTAAGCCCACTCCTGCGAAATACCAACAGAACGATACCGACGCAGAGAACCGAAAAAGCCTAATCTATATAAGATACTATAAAAAACTCGCGTCATGACGAAGCTCCTTCCAGGAATCACGGATGATCGTTTTGTCTATCGCTTAATAATCGTCATATCCGGTGATACAGTTTCTTTATCAGTAGCCGAAGTGCCCTCGCAGGTCGTGCCAATGCATCAACTTTTAATCGCTATAGTATAATTACAGTAGGACTATCGTTCGCCGTGATAGATAAAATTCCACGAATTCGCACCGGTCGATTGAAATTGGTCCAGACACAACGGCGGTTAGAGATTGACTATAAATATCCGAAGGGTCAGTTAGCCATACGAATTATCTAGAATACACGTACCTACATCCTAGGTGGAGATCAGACTCCGGGAGTATCTTAAAGGTATTCAAGATGCTTGTAGCTGTCCGAGAAAGGGGAGGGAGCACGGACCGAATGCAGAGGGTGAAAGCAGGAACGTAGCCGGTGCATCAAAGGATGCCGACGATAGGATATAGGGTTACCAATGGGGGCATAGGCAAGCACACGGGCTATTCCTCCTAATAGCTAGTATTGGGTGTATAGTTTTGTTGAGCTTTGCTCTAGCCATGTTTCGTAAGGTCTCGTGCAGTAGGTATGCGTACAAGAAGTTTCCCATTGAGATCCGGCGAAGCGTGAGCTGTAGACACGACGTGTCGTCAAGTTCACAATGGACCCTTATGAAACTGAACTACATGTGTTATATACGATGCGATCCGTCGATGACGTCAGCCAGCCTAAAATACCTTGTGTATCCCTGCCGAACGCGAACGCTTTTCTACTTGCCTTAACCCTGACACGACCTTCTGATCCATATTGAGTAGCATACGTCAAGTGAGAGTCTCGAAATCACGGTTAAATCTCTATCCACTGTTTTTCCCTATGAAATAAAAAGGCCCAAAAGGCACTGGCTGGATATATTAATGATGCGTGGAGATTTCGGCTCTTCTGACTCGAAGAATCACAATCCCCAGACCTGGTCTGTGTTAGAATGACGGATACCTTCGCAGGGTCATTTAGTCGGCAGATAATAATCTCGATTGCGCCCACGGAATCCTATCTGGGAATCTGAGGAGACTTAGGTCCGATTCGGATGAGAGGACTGGAGTGTTTCTTCGGGAGGATGGATATACGTCATATAGTCATGAAAGACTCGGGAAAGTCTCTTCGTTATTATATCACGCTCTCTGTCAAGACTGTCATCGCTTTGCGGAGTGACAAGTATTAACACGGACGCGGTCATAGCATGAAAAGCTAAAGAAAGAGAGAGATAGAGAGAGAGAGAGAGAGAGAGAGAGAGAAAACGTTAGATCTCTCTTACGTACCTACGTACTGTATGCTTACCTCAGTGACTTAGGTATACGATATACGTATACACGTGAGTATGGATAAATTTTGCGATTCCTTAAGGCGGTGAGGTTAGGAAAGTCGACGGGGGTTGGCAGAGCTTGTTCGCGTAGGTGCTTACACGTTCCTTGGGAGGAGTGGGAGGTTGCCGAAAGTGGGGGAGGGTTGAGACTGTTAGAATAGGAGGGTGAGGCAGTGACGGTGGAGGTTAGCTTTGTTACCTTACTGGAAGCGGAGTAGGAGAAGGAGGTTGGAGTTGGCGAAGGAGGAGGAGGGGAAGGGGGAGGAGATATTAGCGAGACAAATAGCTCGGTGGGCTCTACGGCTGTAGGTACATAGTGTGTGTCGGGTATCACACGGGGTAGGAACACTCTCTGTAGTATCACCGACTAACCAAGTAAAGCGCAATATGCTTGTACGTGGCTCATGGCAGCTACTACGCGAATAAGCGGAGCTTAGTCCCCATATTAGCATATGAGCGCCGCCTAATTAACACCCCAGCCACCCGCGGCACAACGGCATTAAATAACGTAAACCTGGCAGCCATTGTCTTACCTAAAGCCGTTCGTAAAACTCGGGTTAAGTGCCTCGAGTATCACTCGAAATTTAGGGGTCATAGGGCAACCCGCTGCTATCGCACTGGGACCAGGCTTGTTCGCCGTGTCAAAGAGCAGCCACAACTTTACGGCTTAATTGACACTTTAATGAAACGTATTGTGCCAACGTGACGGCGTCCCTGTACCATTATGCTAATGCATCTGTTCATTCCTCCCTCCCTCCCCCCTCTCCCCCTCTCCCCCTTCCACCTATTGCTGGTACAGAAAGCTTGCAGTGGATTATATTTTTTATAAAAATAATATTTAACACTGCGTCGCGTCAACGAGTGGTACTACCAACTGTTACGGTAGTGTCGTTACGATGTTTGGTAACTTTTCGTGAGGGTCGTCCATTTTTTTTCTTCTAAAACCTTTCCGACCAACTGGCCGTCGTACGTTGTCGCGGTCGGATCTAATAAAAGAAATCGAAATGCGGGTAGAATGAATTTATGAATGTTGGAGGAGAGGACTGACTGCATTCCACGAGGCTGTGCCCGACACACGGAATTGTCGCCCTCATTAGCGACTCGTTCAACTTTTCGACTTCTCGTTCCCGCAGCTTCTCTTCCCTTTTAGCCCCCTTTTGGAGCGTCGATTGATATGCGACGCGCGGCCCTTCGCGTTCGTTTCCACGAGAGAACCTAATCTCGTTTGATGTTAATGAATTTCAATCGTGATCGGAGACCAATTCCACTGCGCTCTTTGAATACACGCTACGACTGACCCGCGATACTTTGTTAATTGGAATTCAAATGCTAAACCATATGATCAGATGGACGCTGATATACCTTCGCGAATACGGATAATAACCAATCAATATCGAACCGGTCGCACGGTTTCAAGATATAAGCCGATCTCGACTCGATGAAATTCCAACGGAGTCGTCGGATAACGATATCCGACCGAGCCCGAGGAATGTCAGTCACGGATCGCCCCCATCAGACACACGCCATTAAATATTTTGAAATAATAAAACCCGATATGATTCAATAGGTCAGGTGAGACTGGGATAACGAAACCCATAGAAGGGAACGAGTGACTGGGAGAATGTCACAAATCGTAACCGTACAAAGAACCATGGACGTTCATCCGCCATTGTTGTCAGATAAAAGAAAGATTCAAAACCCTCTATAGAGTCTAATCTAGAATTTCCAAATGGGTATAAAATAACCCAAAACGTCCATCCAAGTTTCCGTATGTCCAACACGAAGAACTTTATCCACACCGATCGTCATAGTGGTACCACTGTATAACACGCAGTCATAACAGTCAGCCGTGGAGTCGGTAAGGTAGGGAAGTGAAGTAAGGAGGCGCTAGAATTCGGTAATGACGCGTGTATTAAAAACGCTCATGACTTAAAATAAACGCAGTATATGCTCGGCGGTGATTGATGAGCCCGCGAGTAGCGTTCCAGAGCGCTATGGGAGGAGCGGCGAGTACGAAACTCGTGAAAGAGGCAAAAGGACACCTCGACGATTTGTGCGACACAGTGTCTTCGTACGAGAAGAGGCTGGGAAAGAGCCGTACCGTCCCCAAAAGAAGTATCTACGTGGTATATGTACCATGCCAGTAGGTACCAACAAGCGAACCGAAATATTGAAGGAGTGGTGTGTGCCGCTCGTTTGAAACGAGCATCCAGCATCACATACCAACACGACAGGACCCGAGGCAGTTATAAATATGTCCTTGTGACTGATGACACTGGGCGCTACGTGATCGATGATTGACGAGAACGGTCGTTGGACGTCCCACCGAGTACATCGATGCCGGACATACGAACTTTTCATACACCCGCTGAGGTACAGGTCTAAAAAGCTTAAGAGCAGAGACTGGACTAGGCTCTTCCGTATGTAGTTACATAGGTATTCGCTTGAGAGCGATATCCGAATGGGATTGTTCCTTGGTTCATGGGTATACAGGAAGGGTGGGGTAGGCTACCGAAAAACCTATGGAATCCCGGGAACTTTGACTCGACGATCTATATCGGTCCGTGCGCTACATCCTTGTCGAGCAGCGCTAAGAGGATTTACATTTAGTGGCGGGATTCAATTTGGTTGGGGAGGCGCGACGCGGGGGATGATTAGAGGGACTAAGCGCGTGGCGTCTGCTTGCGTAGCGTTTACTGGCGCCACCGTACCGACTTCCGGTATAGTTAAGAAACGACGCGGATCCGTCAGGGTAACGATCTCGGTGACGTGCCGCTTCCTTCCTTCGTGAAGAAATACCCGCCGAGGACCCGGGCCTCGTTTGTCTAGCCTCCTGATCGTTAGGTTCACGGGAGCGTTAGGATCCCTGTCGCCCTTATGGATACGACAACGTCGTACTACGTCGACCACCCTCTGAAATCCCGGATATTTTAACGAATTGCGTCTAATTATTTATAATTAATTGCTGGCCGCCTCGAGCTGCCTTTAAGGACCACCGTCAACCCCCCCCTTTCCCCAATCCCCACTACTCGCTGTACTCGACAAGATTAAACCCTGTACCTCGTTTGTTGGAAACTTCAAGGCGGGTTCGCAACTACGCTCGCCGCACCCTTGTGAACGTATCACGTGATCTGTACGGGAACGAATGAACACTGCCTAACCAACGAGCACCCACTCCCTGTCCCACGCGTGAACTGCTTGATTAACTGCCAGACCCGATCAAAAGAACGCGACGATTTGTTTAAGGGCATCCTCACGAGAGTTCCTCGTCGCCACGTGGAAAAGACGATGCATCATACAGCCCCGACGACACATCAAAGACTCACACGCCGAATCGTCAAGACGCTGAGAAAATATCATAAATCCACTTTGACGCTTCGCGCCTTGCCACTGTTGTGACGTCGCTTCACCGCTATTCTCTCATAATAAACTTCGCTTTATTTATACGAATCTTTATACGCATTCACTTCATCGCCCAGGACCCTAACTATAAACCTGGATCCTATATTCTAGGTCTACTTGGCTTCTCATTTTTCTTCAGAATATTTCAGCGTCTACTGACGTCACGCAGAGGTCCTTACGGTGAATATTGAATGAGCTACGGCAGACTTCGGTCTCTGGGAACGGTGACTTTTTCAAGGGAGGTCGACGGCAGGATCCCCGCTGGCATAATTAACATTCGGCACATTTGGCCGATTTCAGGAACTTTTTTGTTCAGGACCCTCCGGCCGAGAACAGTCCTGATTGAGACGTGACCGCGAGATGACGTGCTGCAGGTATGGGACTGTTGCTTAGTCGCATCTTTCTGCCTTGTGTTGTCCCGGCAAATCTTGCTTTCGCAACGTGACTTAAAGCCTCGTACACAATGGCGCGTTCGGTGGCCTAAGAGAACTTGAGATTTTTATAGACCAACTGCACCGTACCTGAGACCAAAATATTTAAGGTCAACTATAACTGTATTGTCGCTGATATCTCTAAGGGTTATTGGCGATATTAATAATTAATAATACATACTTGTGAACAAGACTTGAGCACGAGACTGATTGATTCGTCATCTGACGACTTTGCTACACGTGGACGTTGTAAGGCACGACGAGCCAGTCCACTTTTTTGTCCGCGATCCTTTGACTAGTCTCCACGTACCACCCCTGGCTCTCATCGATCGACGATATTTAATTAAATACAGTTTTTCCCTAAGAGAATGGCCACGGGCCGAAGATACGGTTCCCTGCGGCGCGCGGCTAAATTCTCAATAAATCAAAGAAATGCGCGAGCAAAAGCTGCGCCACGAAGACGCGTCCACGAAGAAGCGTCTGGCGTCGTCTTCCTGGAAGTACAACGGAACGACTAATATAATTAGCGTGGAGCGTGTATCATGGCGCGTATCGTGTCCGTAATCTGTTGGAAGTAAAACAAATTGAGAATCGTCCGTAATAATGAAAAATGTAAACATCGAGATAACGAAATTTCGAAATACCAAAAAAAAGATCCACTCGAATTAATCAATATATATATATATATATATATTAGTACTATATATTTCATGTCCCACACGTAAGAATCTTCACTGCCCCAAGGGATGATTTACTCCAGCGACAAATCCGTAAGAATCGCCCGATCTACGATAGGATCAAAAGCAATATGTCGTACGACGCTTTTTCCCGTGAGTCCGCGACGTTTCGAAATAACTGAGCGTCTTGTCGCGTGGCCCTTTGGTATGTCGAGCCTCTCATTAATACCTCATCTATAAATAAACCCCTAGCCTCTTCCACTTATTCTTTCACGGCACAACGGCACGACTAATCATAACGATGGAATTCGTGGCACGCATTTCCACGCGGACGACAGTAACGTCCAGGCGTTTTCAAGCAAGAAGTCGCTCGAATTTACAAAGAAAGCTCAACCGCCGTCCCATTCGTGAGGATAGTTAGTCTTCGATTGAAGAGGAAGACATTAATCAGATCTTCAACGAGCCACGAAGAGTTTAGTCAGCCACTTGCCACGCTGTGTATTCAAACCTTATGTCCCGTTCACACTACCCTCGAGGATTACGTCATACTAGAGTATCTCTATAAAGACGAATTTCAATAGAGCACAAAATGGTGGAACGTTAAGAAATAGTTTACGGTATATTCCAGCTGTCCACGGTAGTCGTGAAGGCGTCCAATTTTGAAGATCAAGGAAGATCGACGTGAAGCTCCGTTCTAATTCCTGTATAAACAGCGAGCCCTCCCATTATGCATATAGTAGAAGAAGACGAGAAGACAGTAACGTTCGTTCGGGCAATTAAATAAGTCATATCGGCGAGGATGTAGAGGAGGAGCTCTAACGAAGCGAGGTGGCAGTTGGACGCGTCTGTCAGCGTCCCTCAGCGCCGCGACGCCCGGCGGCACAACAGAGGGAAGAGGGCCGCCGTTTTTTTCGCCGTCGTATTTATACGCACTAGGCGCTTGTAACTTAGCTACGCTTTTATATATATATCTATATCTATATATATACACTTATTCCTATACTATATACATGCATAGAAGCGTGTACACTCAATGCGGTAGCGTCCAACGCTGCGTCGGGACGATGTGTCGTTGTGTTGTAAACTGTAGCCGCTTTGACAGACGTGGCTGGCGTGAAAACGCTCGCCAATTAACCCGCGGTGAATTATGCACCGCCTCTTTCCCACTAATTTAGTAGGTGACTTATGTCGTACTTGCCGGCCGACAAGCCGGCAGCCCTCTACGAAAATCCATGAGTAACTCTCTCTACGATCCTCTACCTCTCTCTCTCTCTCTCTCTCTCTCTCTCTCTCTTGCTTTCTCTCTTTTTCTCTATACTCCTCATCCGAGTGGTAAAGGTACATGGAACGTTCTTCGCGAGGCAGTCACCGACCGGACGTCCGGAGGCCTTTGATGTCTTTGAAAAGCGGCCTAAGGATCGCTGAATGAAATACTGCAAAGTATGCACGAGACCGCGTGGACATCCGCGTCTAGCTTAGCTCAGAATGGGAAGAAGAAGAAGAAGAAGGAAGCATAAGAACGAGAGAAGGATAAAGAGACTGACAAGATCAGTAAGAGAGAGCAAGAGAGAGAGAGAGAGAGAGAGATGAATCTCCAGGATGTATTTTCTGTTCGAAAGGTTGTTTACTACAGCACGATTGTATACTCCCCCTCCCCTCTTCCCCTCTCGCCCCTGCGGTCAACCCGATCCTCCATCTTCCACGTCCTTTATGTACATGTCCAAGATTCTTTGCTCTTGACCACCGCAAAGAGAACCTTCTTTACCCCTAAGGTCAAATAATGCCTCCACCTACTGCTCCTCTTTAGGATTCGCTATTGACCTCTTTGCCACGATTGAGAATACGTCGAGGTTCTGTGTGTACCGAGGCTTCCTCCAGGATCTGTCTTTGAAAGGATACTTAGGGAGATCAAGGGATCCACCATCTTTGTCCTGCTATAGTTTAGGCTGACCCATTGGACTTTTTTAAGCTACCAGTCAACTCGAGAAGTTACAACTCCCCAACGGGTATATACTCTCGTAACATGGTTTATTCAGGAACAATAGATATAGAACGTATGCCCGTGGACCCTCTACCACGATGCGGCTACCATCAAACATTTAATCCTGGATCACAAATCGAAAAGTTTCACGTCCTCGATATATTATTTGCGATAGCGCACCGAGTTCAATTCCGTGACGCGAGGATGGACCACGTCGTTATACTTTGGTTAAATATACGTTTTCGAGAATTATAATAGATATTACGTAGCAATGGTACGCAACTAGAATAGCAATTGATGTTCTGTATGTATTGTATATATATACTTGTATATTATATATAGTCAAGACATCTCTACTTTGGTAAGATGACTTGCGAAACTGGGATTGGTCATGTCATACATTTAGCTCTTAGACGTCGGCAGTACGAAAATTTCAAAACATTCAGCTAGTTTGCCTCGGTAAACTCCTTAATGTATGTTAGAAATGAATGGACCCGTAACAGTGAAGATCCACTAGGCCGATACACAGATGCATCCGTATTGTCACAGTTGATAATCCATCATTCGTTATAACGAAAGTTTAAACTCAACGTCAAAACGTAAGCTTGTTAATTTTTCATTATTATTTCATCCAGAAGTCGCAGCCAATGCAGACTTCACAGTCTGCCAGTGTGTCTTCCCCCAGCACTCGTCTACCTCGTCCTCGTCCTCTGGCACGGTTCTTTGGCGTGGCACGTCACTGCCGGTCCAGCAACTTGTCCCCGACGTTACATTCATTATTCAACTCCTACATGGAAACGCCACTTTTCGACGGGTCTCTTGCGTAACGCGTAAAAATACAGAGAATCGAATGAATGAGATATTTTTTTATTTTTCTCGACATTCTAAAAAAACGCGTACGGTATCGCGGCTATACGTCAGAATGATCTCTTGCCATGATATTCTGATGATCGCTGATAGTTCGTAACTGAAAAAAAGTAAAAAAAAAAGTATCGAGAAAATTCCGCCCCCGTATTTACGAGGTAAAACTTTGCTCTACGTCCCGGCGAATGTTTTAACTTTATCGCGAGTGAAGTATGATTTTACGATCCTGGTTAAATATGCCTACGTCGTAAAATTAACAGCGTTTCCATAAAGGAATCCGCTGTTACATTAAAACTTGATAAAAGCCAATAAAGCATCGCGTTACGGTTAGTTTATTACCGCGCGTTGCGTCCGGTAGAGTTCGGTAAGTCAAGGAGTGGACGAGGGGCTTGCGGGTGTTGAACCAAAGACTTTCCGTGATCCGAGCCGTTGTTCCTGGAGGACGTCTTCCTCGGTGCAATCCTGACGCGAAGGAGTAAACGAGTAAGCGATAGCAGCGCTGCATGATGGGTATAGAAGAAATATATATTTATCCGCTAACCAGGCGAGACAGGTAACAACGTCAGTGCCGTAGCCTACGAGGAAGGCACCCTGAACTTGTCGCGGCCGTAAACCCCGTCGAGAATCAATAAAAGAGAAATAAAATGAAGCGACTCTAATGGGTTATGTTAATTTCATGGTGTCTCTTACATACCACCGACTGATCCGTACGATTGCCCGACTGTTATATACCGTACGGGAACATAAAACGGACTGTACCATAACCTACCAATGGAAAGCTACCGTATCCAGCATCCTTATGGAAAATAAAGTCCATTGACGTAACCAGAAGATCCACGTGCTGCGAGTTTACACGCATATACTATAGTCAATTACAACTGTTCGGGTGCGGCTGATACTACGTAGTATTCGAGTATTCACTCGGCGATTATCGATGTCGATACTCACGCCCTCGCCCAAAGCAATAGTATCCAGGAAGAGTCTGAAGAGATTTTCTCCCGTGCGAGATCGGCTTAAATGTACAGTCGCCAAGGAGAAAGGGCCACCTCGGTCGAGATCAGACCGGGCAAAGCCAAGTCGCGCATAACTCTCAGGATCTAGTGGTTTCTGCCTTTGAAAGTTTATGCCGATTCAGGAATGAGTTGATTCATGAAGACGGGAGAGACCTCCTTGGGATCCGCGGTCCATTCTCCAAGGCCGTGGCGGGTGGTCCGCGAGTTGATTTCTTGTTTCCCGCTGGAGCCGATCAACGCTCGGGGAACGTCGTTGGCCGGCTCCAGGGTGGAGAGAGAGAGAGAAAGAGAGAAAGAGAGACGGGGGAAGAGAGAGAGAGAGAGAGAGGATAGCATTCCCCTCGCCATCCACCACGTGTGTATATTACACACAGCCGTACATATTATACCCCACGTATATACACATTGGCTATCTATATAGCGATTGTCGATTTAAATGTTTACTAATAACCAGACTTGTCCCGCAACCACCCAGAAGCGGTCGCTTTGCATTTTTATAAGTACACATCCCCAGAGCGGTTCCAGGAACAGGCGTTTCATATTCATCCAGCAACCGGGTAGCTGCACGTACCGCCCTGGTATTGTCTCGGCACAGGTCCTCTTCATGGTGTACGATTAGTCCTTCTGTCTATAGGTACTCGAAACACTCCCCAGTCATCGCCATATGCACCAACAGTACCCTTCAGCTATAGCTACAGCATCGATGCTGAGAAATCCGACGGTTCAGAAATCCCCTAGGGATTCGTACGGACTGGGATTGTCTAGTGAGAATCTAGTGAGAACCGTGGTGTCTGCAGGCATTTACTCACCCCGTGAAGTAACAGGATCAATATGGTAAGCAGTCCCGGGAAGAAGTAAGCGTCACTGTGCTGCTGCTACTGCTACTGCTGCTGCTCGAACAAGCTGCAAGAAGCTTCGGGTGCGCCTTTAATTACCCATGGTAACGAGTAGCTAACATAGGCAGCAATAAGAAGCCGGACGCTTTGGGTGTTAAAGGTCGTAAGGGTACATGAAGCTGACTACTAAACTAGTGTTGCTCACTTCTCTCATAATGATTCGTTTATTGCGAAAAAGACACAGGCCGTGGGGAGCTGAGTGCCAATGTGGCATCGGTGAAATCGTACGTGAAATTTTCGACATACGAATGACTAAAAGAAATGGCGAGGATACGTTTTCAACTCTCGACGCGACGCTGATATGTGCTGGATTGGCCGTTGCGTCACGGCCACTTTTTCGTGGTCTCTTGTACATTCTCTTTTTTTTTTCTTTCATCTTCCTCTTTCTTGTTCCTCGGTCCTTCTCTCGCTTAGTCTGCTTGCTTTGTTATCCTTCGTCATTTTTTTATTTCTAACCGTACTAAAGCTTCGCCGCTACGTACGCGCGCGACTTCCGGTTTTCACAAAAATGTAGGAATTATGCGACACGGTGGGACGCAACGGGAAGTACGATGTGTGAACCACGGCGGATTGCGAGATGTTCAGATCGATCTTTGTTATTCTTTGATAAAGTTTATGATCGTGAAGCGATCGTGAGATCCGTTCTTGGAACGGAATGGTGAGAGGTGGGCTTGTTACGTGACCTTTTTTTTTTAATGAAAATCGCTGTAGTGTTAGAAATAAAACGTTTGACGAAACTTTTTCACTTGACGTTACGACATACGATTTTTGGTTTAGAAAAAGAAAAAGATGTAGAGGGGGATGATCCACCTCGCAATCTCCTGGCGCTATTAACTCATACCTCGTGATGAGCGACTGAGTCGACGTAATCAATTATATTATAAACATTGCAATAACAATAATAATCATTAGTATGAATTATGATTCAGATATAATAATAATATTGTGGCTACTCTACATACAATACATATACACTGCCGGCGGCAGGCACGGCCGGTAATCGCTACTATTTACAAACGCATAAATAATTAATAATTATATGTATAATATTTATATAATATTAATTTCAAGTCGACACTAGGTTGTTATCATAATAACAGTAGCTATAAGATAGTCAGGTATATAGGCTACGATTTTTCACATTTCGCCGGTACTGTATCTCGGATTGAGGATGGGGACGAGGGTCTTTTGTTCCACGAGGATCCAGGATAGTAATAGAGAACAGGAGGGAATGCAAGGGAACGGGAAGGTATAAGGACAGGTGAAGTAATCATGAAATTCAGATTCGTTCACGCTCTCATTCTCTGTACACTAATTACAAAGTTGTAGTCTCTTATTGTCAGCCACACGCCTCGTGCCCGGATGATCCTCGAGGATACCGAGGCCGAAATCACACTCGTCCCGGAGATTTGAGCTCCGACGGTGGTAGGTTATTACCACCAGGATGAGGCGACTGTTCCGATCCCCCGGAGGACGCCGTCGAGGAAGAGCTCGGCGACACGCCCGAGTTGGCCGTCGTGAGTAGAACGGGTCCGCCGGCACTGCCGCCATTAATGGAGAAGGGTTTAGCCGTGCCAGAGGACGACGATGATGAGGAAGTAAGTATACTCGGTGCACTAGAGGGTGGCATCACGCCACCAAGTCCACCGAGTGTCCTGGAATAAGTCTCCAGGAGGGACATGTCACCGGAACCAAGATGAGACGCGCCATAGAAATTCCGATAGAAGTCCGGATGAGGCCTGACGAACTGGGATCCCGGATGCATGGCAGGATGAAGAGGATGATGGGGTGGAAGTCGACTGGCCAAGGGGCTTACGAGCTTTCCAGGTGCCCCGCCGCCTCCTCCACCAACCCCATACGGCGAGGGTAGACCAGTCATCGTGGGATTAGGACTTTGGTGATCGCCATCCTTGCTCGCCATGTCCGCCAGGGACCAGATCCTTGGTTTGGTCGTGCTACCCGTGGATGATGCACTGGTGCTCGGTGGTAAGTGATGGCTACTTGGCGAGGTACTTTCCGGCGGGGGATGATGTAGAAGCCTGCCATGAGAGGGTGCCAGATAGGCTGGATGTTGCAACTGTAGGGGATGCCTTGGCTCACGCTGATCGTAGAGACACTCCGGACTGTCTGGACCACTGTCCGCCCTTGACTCGCTCCATTCACTCTCTGTTCTACCCTGAAGACCTGCCGATACACCCCCGCTACCATGAAGAAGGTCCAGCCTGTGTGCAGGCCGCTCTCCGTCCTCGCTAGATCCCGTACCCGAGTCCTTCGAGTCTGCGGAACGAACACAGGACCACCCTCTCAGATCGATCACCTTCTCTCGCACGTTTTTATTTTTCAAATCTTTACAAGGGAGAACTTAGGGGTCTGTTTTTCTGGCACGATATTGAGGCGTATATAAACAGAGGGTTCACAACGTGGGAATGGCTTTGAAAAATTAATCGACGTACCCTTGGGAATATATTGCTTCTGGATAGTCTACTGAATATATTGGAAAAAAAATGAAATCGACTACTCTCTTTTTTACGTTCCTTCGGAACCTCGAGAATGCATCAGAACACCCCGGTAAAATACCCCAGAAAAGATTGCCAATAATTCCTCACCTAATCGATCCTTCTCATCCACGCTCTTCCTTCCGCTATCATCGTCCTCGTTGTTATTATCCTCATCCTCGACTCGATTTCTTGGTTCCCACGTCATCTTATTCTCCTTCTTCAACCTTCTGCGCGCGTTCGCGAACCACGTGGAGACCTGAGTGAGAGTCATCTTGGTGATGATGGCGAGCATGATCTTCTCACCCTTAGTAGGATAAGGATTCTTCTTATGCTCATTCAGCCACGCTTTAAGGGTGCTCGTCGTTTCCCTCGTGGCGTTCTTCCTCCTGGCGCCATTCAGGTCCATGCCATATCTAAAACAAAGTGCAAAAAATTGCAAATTGAGAAAGCAAAGCAAAAGAAAAGATTACTAAAGAAACAAAGCTCCTCGAGATATCTGGCCTCGTCGTCATTCCCATCGCCATCATCATCCCCATCGTCATCGTCATACCCATCGCCATCGAAGAGGACATCACGGGACTGACGTGAAACGATTTAACAATCGGAATAGCGAGGAGGATTCAATGTTAGCAAAGAGGACTCATGTCGGGAAAGTTATCCAATCGCAGGACTCGTTACGCCTCGTCGTAAAAGTCCGCGTCCTGCCGAGCGAACAGTAAGCGGTGGGTACTACTTTCATCCGAGAGCAGATCTCTATCTAACGGTTTAAGCTCTTTCGTTTCACGTTCAAGTCAGAAGTCCCCCTCGTAGCGACCAAACTCGAGCGACTCCCGTTGCTCCCGGACCAACCCTCTAGGATCCCATTACTAAAAGACTAACCCTTATCAAAGATTAAACTTCGGTATAACTGCTGAATCGACGGGATCGAAATTAAATTTTCCTCGGGCGAATACCGGCGGGGACTCTTAAGACAGTATTTCTCGTTTCTTTTTTTTCCTCACAGAGACGCTACCCAAGATAAAGCCATAGTTTGAATTTGATAGGGACGCGACAAGACCGAGTTACTCAGAGAAAAGAAAAAAAAATGAGGCAATACAAAGACTCAAAAAAAATTTGCACAACGGTAAATTTTGTCTTTTAGCAAATTAATTTGACCTGTGACCCTACTCGTGTTATTACGCAAACCTCAAAATTAATTCAGTAGCAGAAACAAGGACGTATAAGCATACGCACCGGTCCACAGTTTATATTCCATGAATTGTCAATATTACTGTCCGAGGATCCATAGAGATTTTCCAAAGATGAAAAGAGGAGAGAGCACCTGTATCAATCCGCGAACAACGAGACAGTCGTCCCAGTAGCGGAAGCGCTGTCACGGTGCGACGCCATTATTGAGTTTTATTTCATCCCCATAGGTGTGAGGGATGATAGGAGGGTGTTACCCTATCGTGCTACCGAGTACGTATATCTCTGCGGTGTGAGACTGTTATATACAAATATATATGTATACGACGGGTCGAGAGAAAGAGGGATAGGAGAAGGGTGGCAAACGGGAGATGGAAAATTAATAAAACTGTCACTTATCTACCCCATCCCGTGGCAGCACGGGTGATGCCTAGGGCATGGCCTGATGCTGCGCCCTCCCATACCAACGGCCACTGCATACGGGATCACAGCGACTGAAACGATGCGCTAAACATTTCAATTTGGCATCAGCCGCCTCTATACAGATATATATCTCTATCCGTCCTATCCGTCCTCTGGCTATACTCTAACTATACCGTGCTATTCTATTCTCTTCTGTCCTGTCCTATCCTATCCTATCCATCGGACGCACGGTCGAGGGGTGAAGAGAATCCGGAGCAGAGAAGCTGTGCCTAGTAGGTAGACATATGCAGAGAGGCCAGAGAGGTAAAGGAGGAGGAGGGGATTGCGGGGGGTGGGGGGGTTATAGGGAGACAAAATAAAAAAAAGATGGGAGAGAAAGTAAAAAAAGACAAGAGGATAGAAAGGGAGTAGAATTCAGGGAGAAAGAGGAACGCGCAGGAGAATAGGGAAGAGGGGGAGGCTTAACCCCTCCCGCCCGGTCTGTTTGCGAGGAGCAAATGGCGTTCTGCAGTTATTTTAAAATTCAAGCATGGGAGGGGAACGGATTAAAAAATCAGAGTGGAAGCTTGTTTCTCATGATAACAGCCAGCCGTCCGAGAGAACGTGAACTGCTGCTCTCTCCCGATCCTCTCGTCTTCTCTCTCCCTCGCTACGGCCATCCTATACCGTTCTCGCTTTCGGCCCTACCAATCTATCTCACCCCTGCGAAAACCAACGCCATCGCCATTCCCGGCGCTAACGGTGCTCCACTATATTCCTATACCACTGCCACTGTCTGTACTACCGACATCCCCATCAACGGCGTAACCCGTCGCAGCTTTAAATACTGGCAGCCTCTACTATGCAACGGAATATCGTCGCGACCCTTTCCTCTCATGCGCAAACTGATCGCATCAACTGCTTGTTTCCATGGCGATTGCTAATCGGGCCGAGCTTCAGGGCCCCTCTACCAACGCTCTCTCATCAATCCTGCACCGTGCCAAACTCCAACAAACTCCATTCGCTGCTGCGACGGACTGTCTCTCCAACCCCCGCCCCACCCCATTCCCTCCCTCTGGGATAGGTCTTCTATGTCTGTCCGTCCGTCCGTCTATTCTTCCATTTATATCCTATCTCATCAGAACCCACTCCTCTCTCGTACTCCTGGCATCGTGGGGATTTGCGATATTTCACAATTTTACAGACGCTTTATAGGGGGGGTGGGGGAGAAATTTAATTTATTCGTAGATACAGTAAAAGGGAGCTCCGATAAGGTTCTCCAAGATGGACGCGTATAATTTGGAAATAATTTTCAAACGAACTAATCTTTTTATTCGGGGTCGTTGACCGTGGCGTTGACGTAAGGGGGATGTTGGTTTCGTTATAAAGGAAGACGTACGTGTGCACTTCCCTTTAGTTGACTCGACTGAAATATGTCGGCGATATAACCGGTCGAGCGTAATGCGTCCATCATGGTGCAACATGGGGGCAGCTCATGGGCAGGTGTGTTCCCCAGGACTCCGCCCCTTGTTACCAGTTACGGCTAGGGGTGATATCTGACTTCCAACCCTCATTTATACGTAGGAAACACCGCGTTACGTTTTATCAGCACGAAGGGTAGCCATTCGGTACAGGTTGGCGCCATCTTCTACCTTTCATGGACGCGCCCGCTCTCACACGCGATGCGTGTCCCTATACGCATACGCAACCGTGACGCAGCCTATCCGTAGCGTTTGAATACTCGAGGCCACGCACAAGCGTAATCGGCCGTGAAGCCACGCCAATATACCAGCGACTGCCTTCTTACCCCTTAGCCCTTTTTCAATCCCGTCATGCCTTGCTCCAATTCTTCGAAAATCCAGAAAAACTCCAGCAGATCTCGAAATTAGGATAGTCTTCACTCTCAAGAAAAAAAAAAGAAAAAGATTCTATATGACTCTCTTACGCTGACGGATGCTGAGCGTTACTCGGAAACGTAAATTATAGGCAATAAAATAAATCATCACTAGAGAAGTGTATACGCGTTACGTAAATATTTAGTTCAGCAGATACTGTCCTCTATATAGGTTATGCTTCCTCGTGAGGTCGAAGCTACGCCGTAGCAGGCACAGAGTGTCCTTTCATCCCCGACGCGGTAGAAAATGTCCAGATACGTAATTTAGTGGTCGTAAAGAAAAATGAGACCCAATGAAATCTATGGATGAGTCAAAGAGGTCAAAGTCGAGGATTTCGACTAGGGTTTCATTGAATTTCTTTTTTTTTTTCGTTCTGTCCTAAGTTAACGTCGGCAATCCCGCAGTATGCTTTCCCAGGATACCGAGGAGTGCGCCAAGGGGGTAGGGCCCCCGAAGGGGGTGCGACGTATCGACTCCCCTGAGCGATGGGACCGATGCAGAATATTTGTGGCTAATGACGAAAGTCGGTCTGGCGTCTACGACGTGGCCCGGTGGCGGTGTCGCCATGGTCGACGTCTCCCGCGGATGATGTACGGCCGTTTAATGACCCGGTTACAGCAGGGGATGCTTTTTGTCTAGAGGCCGTACCCGCAAGGGTTAGAACGGGAGCTGGTAATGCACCAGGCTTGACAGTCAGTCAGAGTCAGTGACACGATTCGGATAGGGGCGGGGCTGACACGAAACATCGGGACGCACTCTCACTCTGCAGATGACAGCGGCCAAAGCAAACGGTCCTGAAATCGAATATATTAAACACACCCGGTATAGAAGACACGTATTTACGGCAACAATTCGCTTCCCGCGATCATCCCCCAATTCATCGTCTCTAATGATTAACCCAAACGAATAAACGTATAAATTATTACGTAAGTTCAAAAACTTTTATTACCGCGCGTAATACACCAAATACGCTCTAAATATTCATTCAATAATCCTATAATTCGTAAATCTGAAAAAATCACCAATAAAATTCGCCAGTTTATTAATAATTTGCGTGTATTTCGTAAAATCAAGTTACGTTACGGCATTACGTATCACGAGGCACGAGACTGCATGCAAAGCAGTGTACACGCAAGTTAATTCGATACAGAGGAAACTGTCAAGCAGCGATGACCCCGGTAAAAATTTTGATAATGAAATACGACAAAGTAAACGTTGTAATCGACTGGACGATGACAATGAAAACTTTTCTCTCACCGTCGCTGAATCAATTGCCCCGCGACGCTTCTCGATAATCGCATACGAACGCTGCTTAATCGTCAAAGCTATATTCGACGTTGTCCTAAAAATTTGTTCGATTCTCTTGTTTTAATTAACCGATCGAATTATAAAAGAGTACTGTCAATTCTTTCGATACGCACTGCGCATACCGATGCGCTGTATATACGATGTACAGGCATACTTATTAATACGTGTTGTGTTATATAGCCAGCTAGTTGTGCCGCCAGAGACATACACGAAGCGATCGTGTAAGCGACTATGGTTACTCCTTTCTTATTGTCTACCCTATATGTCCCCGGAAGCAGGGCCAATCCGCCGGAAAGACGAGACCGTTAACCCGCACGATCCCGACCTCGCGTCCGCGCATGCCAACGTTGCATTATTGGCTTTTTATATGCTTATGCTAAGTGCCTGACACGCTCGCGCATAATACCTGCAGATCGGTCGCGTATGCCATTGCAATTTACGTAATGACTTATCGGATTTTATATAGTGAATTTAAAGAAAGAATAATACCATCAGCCTGACTCGACTGTGAAAAAAAATGAATCTGTCGATTCTGAGAATTACGTGAGAGACCTATAGTAGGAAGGGAGGGTAGGGGACGGGTGAGAAACTTAACTACAGTGAATTTAGCTGCAAGTGATTCCTCGTGCTTGAACCAGGTCGAAAAGCTATTCTCATTCCGTACATAACTGAGCGACAGGTGCATTCGACGACGTTTGATTCCTTTCCGGCGATCGTCCTCGCCGGTTGCGCAGTTCCGGCGTCGCGACGTTGAGGCCCGGCGGTAGGTCTCTTGGCAAGAGAAGAAGCAACGCTAGTGACTAGACCGAATGGATGCTAAGCAAGCTGTAGTACTCGATCGCTTCCTTGCATACGAAGCAGCAAGAGACCGGAAGTGCGTCACGTCCCAGTCGATTCCACGAGGTGCCCGTCCGTTCGTACCAGGACTGGCGTTACCATAGCGGGTCGTCGGAACGACGACGACGACGACACAATAATACGTGACCAGCTGAGCATCGCGTTCTTGCGAACGCGTACGAAACTGCCAGAGGGAATTACGCGAGGATCTTTAACGACGCGAACGATAACGAGAGCTACTAATTATTATCAGTGAACGATAAACAAATAAATGACGATAGAGAGATACTTTTTAATTATCATCCGACAAGTCCTCGAGTCACTGATTTATCTTGAAGAAGACCACTCGAACGTTTCTACGAGTGTTTATCCGTACATGCATAATCACCGCACGCGCTGTATCCAAGAGAATATTGAAAGCCCCGATAGCGGCTGATAGACGAAAAAAAACGGGTGTACGAATAATAAAAGAGAAAAAAAGGACCAAGAGAAATAGTCAAGAAGTATAGAGACAGTCGCGGGTCAGCTGTCCGCTAATTTATTAGAATGTTTATGTGTCGTTCGTCGCGTTATCGCGTTACACGCGTATCGCGTAAAAATTTTATAAAACCAGCCAACGATTGCCCAATCAAACTTCCACGTCGACGCCGATCGTCGGATTCTTAAAGACGATTCAATTCGACTGCTCGCACTCTGATCGGTCGTTCGAGCCGTAAACCCGCGGGCACTCCACGCCGGAGATCTCGGACGCTCCTATGATTTACGAGGAGTTAATTATTTCCTCGAGAGATAATACATAGCCCGAAGACAGGGCCCTATACTTCAATACGTTATAACCTTTTTCTTTCTCTCTTCAACTCGCGTCGTCGCCATACGACGGTATCGCGTCCGATATCCTTCGCGGTACGCACAGCGAAGACCCTCGAAAATGCTCTATCGAATTATAACGTTCCTGGAACTGTAGCTTTCGCTCGCATCGCGATAACGATTCTTCGAGCTCATATGCCTTGCGAATATCCTGACCGTTAATACGTATCGGTTTCTCTACGATAAATACAATTGTATCGATGATTCGCCAGCGCGTTATTCGGACCTCCTGATGACTATATTCGTTACGAATGGATTGACTCAGCGACAACGGATGATTCGAATCTTCGTGAAGGAGGAGCTTTGAGAGTGGCAGGTGCTTTTCTTACGGTGGTTTTTCATCTTGTTCTTGGATAGGCTTCTTATTGCTGGTTGGATGTATATATGTATCTAGTAGTAGTCCTCCCTGTGCTTCTCAATCGGAAAGAGAGCTACTGGCCGATGCAGATCTATTCGACTTGAACCCTGACCCCGAGGACTTTGTATCGGTACGATCTTATACGGCTGGGAGTCTTTATGGTTTCCTTTCTCTACCAGACGAGGCTACGGGGGGACATTACCATCTAAACGAAATCCGAACACGGGTTCCTACGCCCGGAGAACAGCCGACCTGGGGAATTGCGAGTTCGCCACCTTGAGGAGGATCCGCATAAAAATTACGATCCTGATTCTCGGCCTGACGGCACCCGTGGGCTCTCGACTATTTCGCCACGTCTTTTCTTTTTCTCTTCGTTTCCTTTGTGCTTTTAACTTTCTTTGTCGACTTTGTTTTTGTCCATTTTCTTTTTGGCTTCTTCACTCACCCGTTGAAGGGATAACTTGCGAAGGCTGCGTCGTAGGGATGGTACACTGACGGATAGGGCCATGCCGCTGCTGCACCCGCGCCAAGGTTCTCCTTCAGGTCGAGTCCCGCGGCCTGAAAAAGATTTAAATAATTTTATTACTGGAATGACTTTTCTTTTTTTTAAATACGTATAGGTATGCTGGATGAAAATGGGGTTAGCGTTGCTGTTCTTGACCCGGACAAGAATCTTTCACTTTCTAGCCGCTTGACAGTGACGACACTTGTACAAGAATATATTATTAATTACGACGCATTTTTTATATCTATGAATTTCGTGAAAAAAAAAAGACAGAAATTGCTATGATAGTAGTAATTAGAACCGATCTGTGTGGAGCTTGTTTGCTTCTGTAACCTATGAACCCACGACTTCGTTCGACGACTTTAGGCCTCCTTGACGCGCTCGCTAATCAAATCAATTGGCCTGACGTTATTTTCCGCAAATACCCAAGAATCATGAGTTTCCCTGAATACAGAAATTACAGTCGCGTTTTCACGTTCGATTATGAATAAAAAAAGACAGCATTCGTGGAAATCTTCTGATAACGATGAACACGATGGTAGCGTACTACAGTATTACGAGTGTGTTTCCATATCGGATAATATGGCTTTTATGAATTTATGTTGCACGGTTATTCTCCGGGTCGCGTTGTGTGGTCCGATAACCCCTAGGTGCAACGACAGTCGTTGCATTATTAACGCTCGTACTTAACCAATGATATCTCGATCGGCATTAAAACGGCACAGATCATCAAGCGTAATTCGTTGAGCCACCATACCCCCGGCTAAGCTTCGCCATATACGAATATCAGCAACACCCGGTTGCCGACGTGATACCAAGAAATAATAATACATCAGCACAGTCCCAGAGGTCATACTACATTCTCGGACGCCCAAGACCTAGCCATGAAATTCTTAAAGCTAATTCGTCTTATTTCCACGTAAGGAACTGGTACGCATAAGAATGCAGAGGCTACGGAAGCCCTTTTCGCTCAAGCTCGCTGAACTCGATTTCATCGAGCGAGTCTTATCGCGAGGCTTCTGTACGTGCGAGGTAAGTGAAGTTGGGTCCAAGACGAGGAACGAAGTGCGACCAGGATAGGTTAGCTAGAATATCAAAAAATTATTGATAGACATCGTACAAGTGTGGATGCACTTACCGTCGGCGTGTAGAAGGGTGCTTGCTCGGCCCCCAAGGCCGGGAAGTAGGCAGCCATCCCTTCGGATGCTGCGGCCGCTGCAGCCGCGGCGTAGGGTGCACTGTACATGGAAAGTGCAGCCGTTGGAAGACCTCCGAGTCGTTGATAACCACCCAGGAGTTCGTACTGACAGGAACAGACGGTCTGCCCGGTGAGAGGATCGGTGAAGATGGGTCTACCGGTGTCACAGCACCTTCCACCAGGAGGTCCGCCAGCGGACGGGGGTGGATGGGGTTGGGATGGACTGACGGAGGTAGTTGGACTCCCAGGTGGTCGCACTACGGCACTGGTTACGGCCATCCTGGCGCTCTGCAATGGCGTCCCCAGGGGAGTGGTACCAGCTGCGCTCCCCAAAGACGAGACGCTTCCGGCACTGAGGATGGGCGCGGAAGCCGGTGACGGCGAGGTCGATGCTAGCGATGAGCTGGCTGTCACAGGACACTGTAATCAAAATGGAAGGATATGATATACTTCAGAGAAAGAGAGAGAGATTGACAGTGCGAGCTTAACGAAGAGAAACAGGATGGACGAAGCTGGGGACTTTAAGGTGCTGAAGATTTTCGAATGTCGGGTTCGAAACCTGAAGGCAGCTGCTTGTGGAAAAACTACCCCACGGGTCACAACTGTCACGGAGATCTAGCTTCAGCTCTCTCTCCCACCTCCCTCCAACCCGCCACTCCACCCCTCTTCCTTTTTCGAAAAGGTAAACCCAAAGCCACGGTCAGATATAATACCTGGGCTCATTAATTCCATATCAAACACTACGGCTAAATAGATTAGCAGCTTGAGTGCCTTTTGCTTTGGGCCTAAACAAACCCTCTGTGCTCTCCGTGAAACGCCCTCCTATCCATCCATTGTAACCCCCAAACATATTGTCATCCCCCAGTTATTGTGTGCGAGAACCGTGTGTTTCGCATTATAGTTCCGTCGCGTTAATGCGTGTCGCCGATACGAATTCGAGGACCAACTGTCGCAATACGTGCGAACCGGGCCGGTTCGCACGAACAAAAAGCGATCGACTAAAAAAAAAAAGAAGAGAGAAAAAAGTAAAAACAAGCTTCTACACTTCTCGGAGAAGAATCTCGCCAAGATTTTCCAAGGATCCTAACGGTATCGCCGGGCGCCACAGGTAGGATCCTGGGCGTCTAAGGTTAAACGACGAAGCGTGTTGCGAATGACCCTTAGGCCATAATTCAAGGCTCGCGAGTAGCTCCCAGAAGAAGGATATACGTATAGTAGCTAGTCGCAGTGATCCAGAAGCTGCGAAGGAGGAGATACGAGAAATAGAGAAAGAGAGAAAGAGGAAGGAAGATAAGTAAGAGATGCTGCATGTAACAGACGACATACGTTAGTCAGTATAAGCACTGTACCAGTCTGAAGTCGCCTTAAGCGACTACCAAGTACCGCGTGTCAGATGAGAGTAGGTAGCCTAAGTAACGAAAGCAATAATTATTCTAATGAGAGAAGCCGATATATATCGGCGCATTAGCTCGTACATTTGCTTGTTTGTTTGTCGAGCTGCTAATTGCTGCTGGAGCCCGTAGCTCGAGGCCCAAGTCCACCGGGTAGAGAGCCGAGAATGTCATCCGGGAGCAGCTGCTCGACATTTCGAGGAAGAAGCGGGAAGAAGCGAGCAGGCCTCGCGACGTTCCACGTTCCCGTCATTCGAAAATGTTTGCCACGTCGCGCGCGGAGTGGATGATTTTTCAGCAGCCCTTTTTCAAAAAAAAAAACGAAAAAAAGAAAAAATAGTCATGCCCCGCAAGCCGACCGACGGTTACCCGCCATTCCATGTACATCCACCAAACGGGGTACGTCGAGTTTAACATGGCTATTTTCGTGATACCCAGGAAGATCTTGCCTTACGAAGAAAACACCCGGTACGCTCTGAATTCTCAGCACGGGGAAAAAGATCGTGGCGCGCTCGCACGCACGGACGCATGCACGCACGCACGCAGACTGGAAATGCAACTTCAGCATCTCGCGCGTCTTGCTCGACGTGGAAACACGCGTTAACCAACAAGAATCTTTCGAGTAAGAGGAACACGTTAGAGATCCTGATGCGTGGCGAAAGAGGAACGTGCGAGAGCGACGTGCGCGCGAAGAGGAGCACCTACCAGTTAACGCTTTCGAGTTTCTTGAAAATGACCATAAACTAGTAGAGTATAGTTAGATAGACAAAGTACAGTAGAGAGAGGGTAGGAGGGTCAAGCCAAGCGAGTCTTCCCAGGGAGCGTTTATCGACCGCCAATAATCGGTAACGATAAGGAATCGCAAGGATAACCTCGAATCGGCATGCCGATCGAAAAGAAACGTGCCTGCGGTGCGGTGAAAACAAATATAAGAGAAGGTGAGGTGGGAGTGGGGAGGGGAAAAAATGAAAAAAAAATACTCTTATCCGCACTCGGGGTCATATCTTATCCGTGAAACAATTGCACGCCTTGCTGTTTGTAAGTGCCTGGACGTGTCTCGTTGGATTCCCATGATTTTTCTAACCCTTTGCACTCAGCGATCTACCTGCACAACAAGTTGCCCACTACCGATCTCTAGCGTGGATATATAGGCATTGTGTTCCGATAGCACGGGAGAAGCCGTTTCCGTTACCTCCATTTGGTGTTAGAGGGATGCTCTCTGGGCAATGTGAAAAATTATCAATCACCATTGGAGCCATATATTACAGGACAAAAAGACCGTTTTCGAATCCTTTTATTGCGTCACGCAGACTGGCCGATATTCAAGTTGCGATTCATCGCGAAAATCGTATCCTCACAGTCAGGATTTATAATTCCACATGGAAACGTGTGGTTATCCTGTGGACACAGATGCAACGATGTTTGCCTTCGAAGCATTTGTCACGCGTGTCCTGCAACTAAAAGGTAAAAGGGACCGGTCCCTCTTTATGTGCCGATGATGCCCTCTTTGCAACGAGGCCCAGCCGAGTCAATATTGACTTCAGGCCAGATTGATGGACCTCCCTGTGTACTTAGGTCTGGGCACTACTCACTTATATTCCCACCCTATACTGTCCTACGCTACCTTTTACCAACTTTCCAAAACATTTTCTCATGCACCGGATCACACGCGCGATAAAG
Organism: Pachycephus smyrnensis; assembly: GCA_030142225.1. Lineage (NCBI taxonomy): Eukaryota > Metazoa > Arthropoda > Insecta > Hymenoptera > Cephidae > Pachycephus > Pachycephus smyrnensis. The sequence continues at coordinate 191,455 of JARQST010000644.1, forward strand.
CACCGTACCGATAAGCCAATTGGAAGTCAATTTTTTTTACACGCTATACACCTCCTCACCTGATTCCGCGCCAAATCCCTTAAAAGTATCCCTTACGTGCCTTTCGGGTAAACGACCTTATCCGAACCAGGAAATCCTACGAATTCCTTTACACTGAGACAGCCCCCTGCAGCATGACGAAATTCAACACCGTCATTTCGCTTAGATGAGAGTCAGCGAGTGAGAAAATAATAAACCGTGCATAAAACAATGGACCGGCATATACACGACTTCTGCAGAATACAAATAAGATGCATCGCAGCATCCCTAGAAACGAAACCAAAGCAACGTCCATTGCCAGAAAAGAAGAATACAACGAAAAGAAACAATCAAAAATATTCCCACACCTCCATACCCGGCATCTCGAAACAGGAAAAAAGAAAAAAAACCCTAAAAAAGGAATACCCTAATCCAGCAGAATCTGATTCTCAAAAAGAAAACATTCGTCCGACGCTCTCCTTGAACGATACAAGAAATCCTGTGACAATTGTCATTGACCAGGGTGCCACGGTTTGCCAAGGGTGTCGAAGTGAAACCGGAGTGCCGGAAGTCCCGTCGACACAACTGTCAACAAGCAACATTGTTCCGCTGGAGTGCTCGTACATGCGTGGCCATAGGATGCGTGTGCGTGTCCGTTCATGCGCTACCAGTGTCACACGTATGCACGCCACGTACGTCGTGGAGGTGGTGGAGGAACGAGAGGGAGGGTGTGAGCGAGAGAGGGAGAGAGATCCATAGGGACGAGAGAGTAGGCGCGAGAGAGAGAGAGAGGAAGTGAGCGAGGGCGGATCTGAGTCAGCGTGCGAGCTGCTAGGATCGAGTCGCGTCGAGTCAGCAGGAGACGAAAGAGCACTAACTGCTGCCACTATACAACGAGATTATATCTATAGCGTGGCCAGGCAGTGCTAACTTGCAATAATATGCCATTCATAATTTTTAAACGTCCCGCCAATGAGGGCCCACTGCGATAGACTGTTTTAATGGCGAAACGTACGTACGCATCGACACCGACTCAATTATGTATCTTTTTTCAGTCTTCTTTTTTTTTTATATTTATACAACCTACCAACCAAGTAGGGACCTGTTCCTGGGCACGTACGGGACAGGCTCGACGCGTTTGCCCGGTAATTAGCGAAGGTCGATAAATTATCGACGAGTGCCACACTCGTTTTCGCGCCTTTCGACTAATCGCGAAATTCTACGCGGTCGGTTCGGTACGCTGTCCTAAAGGTGACTAGGGCAATTTCTTCTTTTTTTTTTATTTAACGTTGGTACTTTTTCTTATACGATCTTATACGTCGTTACGCCGTAGCACGTACTTGTACCGTGGCAAATAAACTAGTTCGCACTAGCGAAAGTATCGGTGGATGGAATACATTTGTAGATGGGATGCGAGCATTAATTAAGCTAATTAGCAGACATGTCGGAATATGAGATATGCATCGGTGGGGGATAAAAAAATATTCTAGATGCTACTTCCTGAGTCAATTTGCAGGAAGGACGCGTGTACCTGTACGAGATAAGGCGATAAAAATTACGTGAAATTAATATATCCTATTCATCGTATCTCTTTCGTCGTGAGAAATCAAAGCTTCGTTTCTGATCGACGATACGAAATTCTTCTGCTGAAAATTATACAGTACAAGTAGTTAAAATTGTACAAAGAGTTACAATTGTACAGTACATACGGCGTAAAAACTGATTCGTTCGAACGATGGAAAATCTGGACCTGTACTAAAGGTGATCGGTGACATTTTCTTTTATCAATCGAATAACGATCTTGCGCAATAAACGATAAGGTAAACGCACCCGTCAACGGCATATTACATCTATCTAATAATAGCCGTCTGGATATCTATCGTTGCGTTACCTTAATGCATACATTACCCTAATGCACGCGAATCAACATACGGATTAACTTGCCACGAGCATTAACACTACTACGGACTAATCAATGGCTGTCTTTTTTCCAGATACATACCAGACACAACCATTGACATTTTACCGCACAGTACACTCCGCCATTGCAAAACGAGTCGCAGTGCACTTTACAAATTACGCTATTTCCGGCCTCCGCAATGACGCCTTTCCCGAGAATGCATTCGTCGAATCAGTAAGATTGGAGAGTCAGGTTATTGTAATTGAATTAAAAAATAAAAAAAATCAACCGATCATTCGATCAAGTCATTTTTACGCTAAATATAAAAAACGTACACTCCCCTGTTCGATGCTCAAATTAAGTATCGACCCAGATCAAAATAAGTTCTTTGAAAATCGCCTTCACGACCTGTCCTGGGAAATTGAAATGATCCCCGACTAACTGCCACTGATTAGATGCACATACTGATGCAACTTGCATTCCGAATGGGAAAACGGTTACGAGTGAAATAAAAAAGAGTGAAAAAGAAACAGGAGACTGTATACACGTAAGAATGGGTAAAGTACGAGTACAGAGTCTTTAATGATTACGTGATGGGTAACGAGGTGTTGCTTTATCTAATAAGAGCTCGTTTAACACCTTTTCTTTCCAGTTAACATATCCAGCCCGCTTTTACTCATTGTCAAACTTACATACGACTACGTTTCCATGTAAATTTTATCATAGCCACTCCCCGTGCATGAAACGGACGACAGTAATAACCCATTTGCACGTGTTCAGGGTGAGCGTTATTAGCGAGTAAACTTTTAGGCCTACGTCCGTATCCTGACGTATATAAAATTGCCCGGAAAAAAAATTCTATAAAAAATACGCTAACAGGCGACTGATCGAATACACTCGTTAGATCCGCATATGAATTTTCACGCGACACACGTATGTGGAAAATTCGATTTAATGTCATCAATAAGAATCGTACCACACGGTGTAATTGACTGTCAGTGATAATTGACAACGAGTTCGTGAATTTTCCAACGAATTCGTACATCACCTCGCATAGGTGATTTTAAGCGAATCAACACACATGCTACGGCACTACTAGACACGACCTATATGTACCCAACCTATGCAACATGTCAGGACACGTGGTTTTCGAGCCACCGGACTCTCTGGCAACGGGCAATAATTTTCCTAACGGTGGAATTGCCAAACGCGTGTCCGTCAATCGTAATTACAAGGCGAGCAAAGATTCGTGTGTTGCCCGTATGTGAGACACGTATATTATGGACAGTTAGAGAGAGAGAGAGACATACGTCATTGGAGGTAAAACTAATTGCGCCTTGTTACAAGCTGTACGACGGAGTCGCGTAAAGGATCGAATATCGGGAATATTATTGCGATTGGATCTTGTAATGTTATCCTCGATAAGATAATCTCATAGCTTCGCGTGTGTTTAACGCATTTTTCTACATTACTTCTGAACGTTTTTTTTTTTTCTTAGCAACATTCTTCATGTCGGAGTCGACGTATCTCGGACAGTTTATAAAATTCCACGGTAAAATCGATGGATATCTTGAAGATTGATATATTTTCGAAAATCATCGATACGACAAATTGAACTTGTTGGGATAGTGCTGTGGGAGCTTGTTACGCAATTTATCAAGCGATTAACCGGTACTGGTGCTATTCCCTATAACGGATACAGTTTTCATGTAAACTAATGATATCCCATTACGATTCGCATGCTAGAAACCTTTCAGCCCGTTAACCTGAAATTATTATTTCAGCCGGATCTCGATCTCATTCATAATGGACACTGTGAAACAGTTTGTACTATATCCGTCATTCGAGGTTACGTCCATTGCGTGATGATGCACGAGGATTTTGCTCTGGTTAACCCTGAAGTCGATATCACAGTCTGACAAGTAATTTCGCGATCGTTAAAGGAACCACGGGAGAAGAGAGAACGGACGGCGTTAACGCGTTACCCCAATGACTAAAGGAATAGAGAGGGCGACACGGTAAGAATTAAGGTAAATAAAAGATAGAAAAAGAAGAAAGACCGAAAAAATAAAAGAAATTCAGATGGAGCCAAGAGATTGGACCTGAGCCATTTATCCATAGATTTTATCCGATGCGATCGGATGTTCCAAGGCGTCGCAGCTGTTCGTTCCTAAAACCGACGACGATCTGGCAGGTTTCTTATCCTCGCGTTTTCCCCCCTCGTTACCGAACTATCGCCCACGTTCGTGTAAGAAAAAAAAAAGAAAAAGACAAAGGGACAAGAAGCGTAGGGAGCTCGAGACAAAAAAAAGACTGAGTAAACTAGTCACTCGAGTAGTTAAGGGGCGGGAGAAGAGAGGGGGGTGAAAGGTGAAGACTCACCTGCAAATTTGGCGATCCTCGGAAGGAGAACTGTGACATGTTGTGTCGGCCGCTCAGGGCCGTGATTTTAGGGCTCCGCTACGCGAGCATCTTTCGACACTCCGTCCACAGTCACTTGGTAATCACTTCACCGACACTGAACCCGCAAAAATATTGCGGGGTTTCAATAGAGGGACGATACCGGTCGTGGCGCGTACAGGGGTCAAGGGTTGTCTCGACGAGAAGGTAGTAACGGAAAGAAAAAGAAAAAGATAATTTCTAAGGACCACGATGATTCCAGAAAATGTCGTATCTATCCTGCAGCTGCTGTATCCCCGCGTGTATTACCGGTCCGTCATGAATCCGACTGTACTCGGACGTGGAGGCGCCCTGGTACACTCGCACTATCACTGCACCGACCAGTTTTCCGGCGCGTGGTCTCGCGAGAACGGAGAACGTTTCCCCCACGTATACCTCGGCGTGGTTTAAACTCGCTGTAAATGCGAGAAACAGTCACTTCACTTCACACCGCGTTCTCGTAGGAGGGTACTGCACGTCCGCTCTTGAAAAGCAGACCTCGGCTCCCTTGGAGATATGAAAGAATGTAAACCGGAGGAACCGTAGATCCGATCGGCGCGCCAGCTATGATCGCTCGCGACTATCCTCCGAATCGTTTCTTTTCGATAGAATCCAGTTCGATGTTGGTAGTAGAGACACTGCCGACAAGACCAGGAGAGAGTGACCCTGCGGCGAGGAGAGAGAAAGAGAGTGAGAGAAAGGTAGAGAGAAAGAGAGAGGGAGAGAGAGAGAGAGAGAGTGTGTGTATTTGTGAGAGGGATGGAATGAGGCAGTGAGCAAGATGAGGAGAGGAGCAATGAGAGGGTTGCGGCGGGACGCAGAGGGTAGAGGGGGAGTAACGTGTGAGCACGAGAAGACGGAGAGGGAGAGTGAAGCACTGACAGGAGGAGAGGAGGATGGAGAGCTACGTAGCACTGATGATACTTTTGATCTTCTGTCAATTAAACTTTTTTCTCCTTCTAATCACTTATTCTACCTTGAGACGATTTCCTCTTGTTCTCGTTGAAAAGAAATTAATGCCGATTATTTAGTTACACCTTTACAGCACCAGTTCATTATACGTTTCACCGTAGTTAAGTAACTGTCCCTCCGAGGAACGTGATACAGTCCTCTGGAGGTTTTTAAATACAATGCACAGAAGTTCCCGAAAAAGTCCGAGGGATGTTATCGGGGGCGCGGGTGGCTCTATCTCGTCGGTAGATCCCGATAGATTGAGTGAGCGCGCCAAGTACAAACTGGCGTGGCTCCGCGGGCGATCCTGGTGCGCGTAAACGCGGTAGCACTTTTTACGCGCGGCGCGGTAATTGGGTGGCTGCGAGGTGTCTGCTGCTCTCCGTCGCTACTTGCTCCTCGCAGTGTGTAGGGTAGGTGTAGTGGCGGGTACCGATACCGCTGTCTCTCACCTCACTCGGCTCTCGCACCGGTGCCGTCGTGCCACCCCGTGTGTGTCTTCGTCGGGTGGAGGCAGTGTGTAGTTAAGTCCGTAAGTTCGTTCCTATGACGGTGGTTGATTGTGGTGGTGATGATGGTGGTGGTGGCAGCGATGGTTCTGGTGGTGGTGGTGACGGCAGCAGCAGCAGCAGCACTAGAACCACTGCCGGTGGTGGTGGTAGTGTTGACGCTGGTGGTGGCGACGACGATGCTAGTGTGCTAGTGATCGTGGTGGTGGCAGTTGTCGCCGTGGTTCTTTTCTTTCCCGAAAGGGGGCGATTTTTGCGAGGTGGTTTGCCCCAACGGTGGGAGGATCCAGGGCCGGCACGCTGGTATTATGGTGGGGGACTCCGGTGCCACCTCTGTGCCTCGTTCCGTCTGTCCTAGCGTGTTCAGTCAGGTCGGCCTCGTAGATCGGGAACAGACCCGTACGACAGCGACGGCAGCGGCGGTTAGCGTTGGCAAACGCGACAATAAAATATGGAGAGTCGTTGGGCCGTAGGTCTAGCTCCGGGGCTCTCTTCCCCTCAGCTTCTGCCCGAGGCAGCACTCTCGTTCAGTTTCTCTTTGAGATTCGCGCTCTCTCTCTCTGTCACTCTTGAGTATGGCTCTCTCTTTGTCTAGTCCTCTCATTCCAGCTCTGTCTCTCCCTGTCGGGTCGCCCCACCGTCGCTTTCTTCCCTCTTCGTTCGTTTTCGTTTCTCGATGGTGGGAGCGACAGGGGCGAGGGTTACCGGAGGTGGGGAGAAGAACGGCATGGACGGTTGGAGCCACCACGAGGAGGGGGAAAGACTACACGACAATTTTAGTTCGATAGATCCGAAGTTTAGCCTTGGCGGCGCTGCTTACTTGCCGCTGACTTCTTCCCGGTAGTTTGTTCAGCGATCTCCCACCCCAGACGTCCTGCTTCTTGGACACGACCGCACACTCTGACGTATCCCCACCATCGCGCACCTCTCGCCTCTCTCGACACTTCGACACCCCTCGCGTCCACTAACGAGTCTCTTCTCTTTCTCTCTCACTTTTACTCCTCTCCTCACCTTCACCCCACGCACAACGCGACACTTGACTACACCACCTCTATTTCTCCCTACAGTTCTTCTTCTCTCTCTCTCTCTTACTCTTCCCGTAATCCCGTTTTCCGTCTCTTACGTTCTCATTAGCTTTCTCTTCGTCTCTCTAACTCCCATCCCTCTCTCGTACTATCTCGCTCTTTCGTACACTCTCTCTCCCTTACTCGTGGGTAGCTTGGAGCTTCGAGTCCCGCGAAACGTTACGATCCCCGTTGACGTATGTTCGGAGAGCGCTTTACGCATACCACGTATACTCGTGTAAAATCGTGTTAACGTTACCGCGCTGTCCGCTGGTTATAATTGTACACATATCGCGTGCTATTCGCATAGTCCCGATACGACAGTATTTAAGTGAATTTATGGCACGAACGACAATTTCGCTATGGAATTTCGAAGAGTCTGCGTAACCGGTAACCGTGACATAACGTTATGCGTTCCGGTATGTAAATACGCAATGTCAAAGGCCAGTCTAAGAGTTCAGGCGCGAAATCAGACTCCGAATGGGTCCGAATGCAGCAGAGACCAAGAAGCCACTAAATAACATACAGAGGTAGCAAGCAGCCGGTAGCACGGTAGCGAGAGCGACACTTTAACGGCGTCGAGAAAAAGTGTTGCGCAGTTCTTTCGCGAGACTCCGAGTCAGGCTCGCGCTTACTTGTCCCCCGCGGAGTACGATCAAAAGGGGGCGGGAAAGGTTTTCTGGGGGGGAGGCTATAGGTCGTTTCAGTGAAGAGGAGCCGGGTAGCGGGGGATGATGCTAAAGAGGAGAAGCCGACAAGGTAGTGGGGACGGGGAGATCCGATTCAAGGGGAAAAGCCGTATTGCCGCCACTGTACAACCGCTATTTTTCTCCCGCCTCAGCTAAAACCCGACATATATGATATTTTTGTCGAGCATATTACGGCCGGTACACACCCTCCGCGAGAGGGCATACTGGAGAATAAAGAAGGGGTGGAAGAGTGGATAAATCCTCTACCCCTACCAGACTTCTTTCACCCCACCAAACTGTACGGGGGCCCGGTTTTTTCCCCTCTGTGGGCGCGGACAAGAATCGCCCCGCCCCATCCTCCTATTTCGACCAATCCGTCCCCCCGCTACGTCTCCACCGCCATCCCCTAGTTGCCTCACTCTCTTCCTACTATTTAGCTAGCTCTCTCTCACTCTCTCTCTCTCTCTTTCACTCTCTTTCTCTCGCTCTCTGTCTTTCTCACGCTCATTCTCTCTACCTACCCTGTCTCACCCCACCAGCACTCACTCCACCACGAGCCGATACAGCAACTTGGCGCTCTTGCGCTCGTGGCGGCGGAACACATCGAGAGACACTGGGGAACGAACACAACGCGCGCGCGGAACACACTGAGATGTGAAACATTAGTGTACCGTTTGTTAACACCGGCCTCTACACACAGCCGCACACGCCTGTGACTCCTTCTCTTCGCCGCAGCTGACGACGACTACGACGACGTCGCCAATGTCGCCGACGACGACGAGAGAGAAACTACCTACCTACCTACCTACGTACCTACTTACCAACCTACCTACCTATGTACCAGAGCTTCTACGGGTCCTGGCTTTCCGAGAATGCGATACTGAATTTGTACAGCGTTCAAAGATCTCTTGGATTTCCTTCTGATAGCTGTTTCTACAGAGCGGCCGATGCGGCAAATCGAAACGACTTCCGGTGCATTCCGAGTAAGACTCAACTCCGGGAAATATCTTTTTTACCCAGATGCCTTGGCTAATGTACAATTCGCGGGAGTGAACTAGATCCGTAGAAGAACACGCCTCGTTACCTCCTATGGACATGTAACTAGGAGACATCGTTGAACGTTGAGTAAAGAGGTCACGACTTACACGATTCTATAAAAGCATTCTGAATGAATACTTCCATTTCTGATGCAGATAACTCGTGCAGAATGTCGTTACCATCCTGTCTACAGCTCAAGTATGATTTCCCAGTTGACTGTACCAGGAATAGAGTTTACCTGGTCCAGCAAACTAGTTTCTAGAAATACATGGAACGTGTCAGTGACATTTGTCATGTATATTCTAGAATATAACCCCACGAGTAACCCCAACGTCATCATTCACTACAGCTCCGCATATTGATATTACGACCTGACCTTAATTATCCTTCGCATTTCTTGATTAATCTCCAAAGAAAAAAACGTCAGAGGACACAAATATTATAGCTGCAGTGAAATGATCTCAGGAGCTGCGGAATCCTTGTTCCGTACCTGTGTAACGGGTGGCGGTTAGTGACTAGCCATTGAAGGGCACGGCAAAGATTGAGGGTGAGAAAAGTCCCGCAGGTGGCAGCACAGGTCGACCGGCAATAAAGCCACTACTCTAGGACAGTGTTGGTAGCAACCTAGAAAAGTGGGGATAAGCTTGAGAATGGTGGGGGTGGCATTATCCCCACTCAATGGGCCCACCTACTCGCGGACTTCGCGAGGGGAATTAGGGGAGGGAGCCACTACTGACTCTGTGTGAGATCTTGTACCAGTGTGAATACGCGTGTGACAGAGCTTCGATAGGTTCCGAGTGAGACGTTTCTAATATTCGAAAGAGCAACGAGGAAAGAACTTCTACCTAGCCGAAAAGGTTCACCTTGCAGTCGGCAGAGTGCGCCAATGCTCGGCCAACAAGATCGGCCCGTCTGCGCATGCGTTACCAACGGCTTTAATTGCTTGATCGAGTTTAATGCCTCGTCCAACTGTTACACTCTACGCTTATTATGGAACGGCCTAATTTCTATTCTTTCACCTGCAATGCTCATTGGCCAATACTGGTTCTACTGTTTAGTGGTTTATGCTCCTTTCGTCAAACCTCAAGTTCGAACTGTAGGTACCATTTTATTCTTGTTACAATGAATTACTTAGATATATGAAAATATTACATTTCTCACTCGACCAATAGATCTTATCGACAGACAGGTACAATTGGGTATGTAAAATCTTCTCAATTAATTGAATCTACTTTAATTCTGAACTCCTTTGAAAAATCTAGATAGCGTTTCAACGTAGTGCCAGAGTAAATAGGTTATGAAATTTCTATACCCCCCATATATTGACCTCACTTGTTTTATGACTCCGTTATGATATTTATTGTTCCAATTAATAATGAAAGAATCGTACAAGAAAATTGATTGTATCTAAACAGTAGCCCTACCCTCCAACCCCTACATTATACATGCATATACACCACAGCATTTTATCAGGATAGCAGTTACAAGGACGGCATAATACCGATACACAATTTTGGTAATAACAAGACGCCTACTTCGCGCCGAAATCTTGGCTATGAACTTTTGACAAGACACCCTCTCCCTCCCTCCCCATCCTCCATAACATCTTGCTACACCACCCCCTATAGCATAGCACCCGCTCATAAATCAAGACGATGGGCGATGCCGATGTAGGCGTCTCGGGGGTTGCTTTGCCGTTAGGTGCGACGAGGTGAGCTGTATTACTTATAGAGTAAAGTGAAATGGGGGTGGGTAAACTTGAGTGATTAATCTCACCGGATTGATAGCGCTACTCGTCCACCCCTTTGCAAGCTTCCATAAATTACGTTATAAGGAGTCTACGTGGTAATTAATACACTCAACGCTCGATCCCGTTGTCCCAGGAGTACCCGAGAGCTATAGCCAATCTATATAGTATAATATAAACAGACTGATAAGAGTATCGCGAAATCACGCAATTCACGGTATTCCTATTGATCGAATGTCAATCAATATCCCATGGGATGTTTTGCAACAGCTACGACCAATCGTCATCCGTTGGTTCAGTTATCAAATTATTATCAAAACTGTCAGAGTGCTTGCACGCGTTGTGGACTCGATCGAACACGAATCGTCCGATAGTTATTATCATCAAAGAGTCCGGGCCGCTCACATGTGAACGGCGTCGATGATTATTACCAAATCGAGTAGTTACAACGACTTATCTTTTAATCGATTAACGCTTGTAAAATTCGTCGGGACGATTACGTACGTTCTATCCGGAAATAACATACTGCTTTGAAGTATAGTAAATATATTAATATTTAATTACACAAATATTTTTATGTCACTCTCTTAATAGTGAAAAATTCTTCACGAAAAATTGTCATGTGGAATATATTAATTTTTTTTCTTTTTCGATTATTCGAATAATCGACAATTAACGGCTACACGCTCGAAATAGCGTCAAACGGAATCCTTTGAAAGGATCTTAGAGCAGAATCGCGGCGACATGAAAGATCCTACCGGCAACCTAGATCCTTCAGGCAAAAGGTATCCATTGACTTGGTTCGACAAGATGATCTCAGTATAGGACAGTTAAAAAAATCTATATATGTACATATATACACACAACCATCGAGGTTAGTATGTACGCTGAGTCTAAAAAGGGAAGCGAAGAAGAAGAGAGCCGATGCCGCCGTTCATTAATTAAGCGAAGCGTGAGATTTCTAACCTCCTTCCATTTCATCCCCCGCCCCGTGCCATCTCTCCCCTCCCATCCCTTTGTCAAGCCGCTCAACCCTTACGATCTGAGATGCCGCCAAGATCAACGAGACACAAGGCGGACGAGTCTCGTATGCCGGAAAGTCGAGCGATTCGTAAATCTGAAACGAGGGGGGTGGGAGGCCCAAATACGGGGCCCAAAAGGAACTACCAGAATTCTAAAATGCCCGCGGCCTCCTTTGCCAGGGACCAATGAATTTATCCTAGATCCTTCCGACGAGAATCAACCAATAGAATTTCGCTTGCGGTTACGCCACTGTGCCTTCGCTCTTCTGCCAATAATAATAACAATAATATAGATACCCATCTGACATCCTGTCATCTTCTTCATACGTATTCCCCAGGCGTCATTCATCACTTATGACGATTCTCTTTGAGATTCGCGAAATTTCACTAACAACTGTTTACCTTGTATATCCGCCATAACGTCTCTGACGAATTGTGGCTATATTGGATTTTGGGGTGAAACTCGAGGACGATTGTACGGAGACGGATTAAGTACACTGACGATATTTCCTGGTGAAATTGCTGATTTTAATGACGCGATGGGACACGCGTGTTCCTATGGATAAGTCAATGGGATCTTTTTTTTTTTCGTTATTATTTACTCACCATTAGCGCTCAAGTGTGTCGTGGTATTTCGTCGCCGAGTCATTACGAACACTTTAATGTACGATGATAGTAACTAGGTTATTGTTGTACGCGAAATGGTCAATATATCATTAGCGTTTTACATTGCAAGTTAATTGCTGGGCTTCAAAAGAGAAAGAAACAATTGCACGCGTCTGTGACCTTTACTGCGTACGGTTCAGTAAGCAGAAAAGTAATTTTTTTCGGTTACGATTATAATAAGTACGCACGTATCTTACGCGTTAATTACTTACCAAGATAAGTTTGTCTTTAAACATACGTAACCTCATCATTAATTATACGTTGAATGGTATGATTAACGGTGTTGATTACTGCGAAATATCGTAAGCGTAATCGGTGGAAAAGAAATGGCTGTAACTGTAAGAAAAAAATTATCGTATCCCTATCCCAAATACATTTGCCAGGAGCGTTATCTGTTTGCAAATGTTTGCAAATTGCAAAAAAATGTTTGCAAATGTTTTTAGAACACGGAGCAGTCATTTAGACACTTTGTCATTAAGTATAATCGTTTTTGCATGAAAATTGCTGTTTTTAACTATACCGTCTTTCCCACTAAGCGTCGCCAGTTTAATGTATTTTCAGTATTTATCGTCAATTCTAATGCGAGTATTTTACCTGTAAATTACATAATTGCTGCGTTACGTATAACAATTATAACTACTAATAGCATCGCACCTAGGTATAACCCTGGTACAAAAATACAGTTGAAATCCTCTTTTCCCGTGAAATGCGTGAGATCAAAGTAACGCCGACGTAAAGTGCAGCAAAGTGCACGCGAGTGCATTATCAAATTTAACAGGATGCATACTTACAGAGCGAAGCATCGTAACTGCATAATTATTAAGAGATGATTATGGATAATTACAGTCCACCATACGAATATGAGACAGGATTACTTCCTGGTGAAAAAAAACCGTAAAAAAAAGGGTGTTTTACACGCAAAAAAATAGAATAAATTCTCAATGCTTGATCATCCCCAATAACAGTCCTATATACAGAACCATAGTAATGTATCGAATAGACAAGGTTATCTCCCAGAGGAAGACGATGGCGGTCAGGCCGTAGTGCTATACATCGAGCCTACCGATTCAGTTGGGCCCAAGATGAAGAGGATGGCCGCTGTGATTACTAAGAGGGGCCCACCTCAGGTCCCTCTTTCCTCAAGTCCTGTACGAAAGACACGACACTGCCTGCAGGCCGTTCTCCTGACTTTTTCTCACCTGGTGCATCCGCGGCTGCCCACCAATCGTCCAACCAGGTTCTCCTGCGGTCGGGCCTACGACCAATCCCTGCTGATGATCCTTGGTCCAGAGCACAACCTCCTTTCTCTCTGCAACCTCATTAGTACCTCCTCCCGCGATCTTATTACTATGTATAAAACGCGGCCGTGGTACCGCCTCTTTCTGATACCTAGTCATGTTTCATTATTTCCATGGAATCATTAAATGTGCCGAGTCATCCCCACCGATCCACTACCACACACGCACGAACCTCCCCTCCGCCCCCCCACCATCAATCCGATACTCTGTCTTCTTTCTTCGAAGCGGTCTTCTCGCTCTGTCCCTCACTGCTGTGTTCTCGTGTCAATCTTACCCTCTCTCTTGCTCTCTCTCTCTCTCTCTCTCTCTCGCTCTTCCTTACCATCCTCTCTAGGTCCTCCCTTCGATACTCACGCCCTCTCCACGACTCACTGGAGATTAAACTCTCCGTCCCTCCTTTGTTTATCCTCCCCTCGCTCTCTTCACTTCCATTCTTGTCCTACTCTTTTCTCTTGGGCTATCGTTCCCTCTTTCTGTGACTCGTTGATCCTCTTTTATTTTTGCTCTCTCTCTCTCTCTTTCTCTTTCTTACTCTCTTCTTCGTTACGCTGTCGCTCTCGGACTCTCACCACTACCACTCCGGTACCCTCTCACTCTTTATACCCCACTCTCCTTGCCTCCTCGCTCTTTTTAATTCCACAGGCAATACGGTGCTGCCATCTTCCACTTGCCGTTCGCGCCGCGAACTACGTTTTTTTTACGACTATTCGTTGATACTTTGAAAAAAAAAATTATAATGGTTGAAAGAAATTATTGAAATCTGATTGAGCTTCTGTGATTACGTACCGATTATTCTGTCACGCAGATGACTTTATTCCTGTCACGAGTAATAATTGAAATCTCACCGAAATTCCTGGAATTGGTATCGCTAATGAATTTCCCATGGAAATTCCACGGCTGCCAAAGTACCGGATGAATCTCGAGCGTCCGAGCCGCGTTGGAACGAAGCCATGAAATTACATTCGAAAATTGGCAAATTTAATCCAACGGGAGCATCCTCATTTTTCGATCGATTCTCTCACGCATATTAACCTACGTGAATTACGTAAAAAGTCTAATCGACCCCGCGCCCTCATCCGGGATGCCGAAGCGATCTTCGTCAATAAATAAAAAGTAGCCGAGTCAATTATTCCCAGGATACCGTAAGGCCTTATATAAACCATACCCGAAGTTAATCTTCTCAAAAAGCATTTACCAGGCCCAGAAAATCTACCCGCGGCGATCTTTGCATCTCGGCCCAGGGAATCGCGTTACCAACCTAACCTAACGCTTCTGCATATATAACCCATGCACATTCATATATACCCGCGTACTTACGTCCTACCCTGATCGCGCCTTCGTTACGATCACCTACGATGAGAATTTATAGACACGAAGAGCAGCCTGCAAGCTAAGGATCGTTTACGTCAGCGGGGCAATAATTATTCCGATGTAGATAGGAGCGCGCAGCGCGTAACTCGAGCGTTAATGCGCGCTTCCATTGGAGTTCCCAATGGGTAGCCAGTGCAGCCACCATTCCAGAGCCAAAAGACAGATCACGACTCCGATTGGCTCATATAAGCCGGCACTGAAAGATATTCATGCTGGTCACTGGTAATAACGATAAATTGCAGGGGCGTAAACGATCCATGCGGATTCGCCTTTACCCCGACTCTGCGAATCACGAGGAATTTTCCATCTTGATGAAATCCACTTCAGCCGCCGAGAGATCAACATGATATTTATCTTAAACTTCGACTATCGATGCTTCGCGATACTTTTTCGTGAAAACTATCCTTCGCTGCTCCTACTATCTATACCAGCACCCTTACTGCTTCAAGAATCCATATGACTTTACATACTACGAAATTTCTTTCTTTTCAAAACCAGTCGTGTACCCATCCTGGTACCTACGTTTCTTTCCGTCGTCCCTTGAAAACTTCCAGCAGTCTCGCTATGCTATACGACGCGCTTTCACGTCCGTGTCGTCGAAACGGAGTAGCTACAGTTTGTACAAGTACGAAACTTTTGTAACGCCCTGTTCGTGCGGATGCTACTTCACTAATGTATATGTATGTATAGAGGGGTGGAAGGGGGGTTTGCTATACTGTATAAGGGTAGCTCTCAGTCGTTTCGAAGGGTGGAAGAACCTGGCGTTTTAACCAGCCGTGCTGGCTGCTTCCGAAAATCTTCAGAGTTTTACTCCCTCTCTCTCCCACCCTCCCTCCCTCACTCTCTCTGTACCGACTGCCTCCCTTTCTCGTAAAGGACTTGTATTGTTTATCCCAGCAAGTTTCAAGTCCTCCGGCCCGACCGCTATGCGCCGCGTTAGTTTAATATGCGCAAAGTGTAAAAGTTTCTTTACGACCTCGTACCATCGTCCCGTCTCGCGCAGTAAACTTAAATAACAAAGTTGCCACGCGCGCTGCTCTCTTTCCGCGGTTCCGGACACAGTCGAACGAACTTCCGGTCGGATGTTACCAAGAATGCTTGTCGCAGATCCTTCATCTATAGGAATACACTCGGCTCGTCGCACAAAGACTCGCTACAGTACAAACTGCCATAGAAAACTTTGACTTGTGAAAACGGCGGGAATTTCAAATTTTCAAATCGTACCAATTTCTTCCATATCATACAAAGAGTGTGTGAGAAAGAGAGAGAGCACTTCGCGTTCATCTTTAGTAACGCAGAATGGGCCTTACACGTTTCTAAGAAGGCCCAATGTGCATCGGAGACTTTGTTACGTATCTTATCTACCTATAGCTATCTGTATGGTTATGGCGTATGCCATACATGTATAATGCAGGTTCGTTCGGTTAATGTGCAGCACAGAACAGCGGCGTGTTCTGCATCTCGCGGGCATGTTTTGGCCGGCTTATGAATTTATTGGGGGCCATTCATTAGACATTAGGGACAGCCGTGTGCGCGTAGGAGTTGAGAAAAAGGATAGCTGCTCTCCCTGCGGGACCTCGTTCCTTCTCCGACGTACGTAGATACGTAACTACGTATCTTCATACGTTGCTGGTGGGTTTGTCAGGTACCTCTTGCTACGAGAACACCGTTTCAGCCGGTACATTAACCCGGGTGCATATCTGCCTGAGAACTCGAATGCATCCGTATTCTCCACTAGGACTTATCTGTAGCTTTCATTTTACCTGTTATCCACCATTGCACCGCGTCTTGTATGTACTACGATCCAGCCCTTTATTAAACTCCGTTATTATTCTCTCAAGAGGCGAGTCGGGTTAAACGTGCAATTTCGACAATTTTACATTTCCAACCGCTTCCCTTATTAAACCCTCCAGGACACAGTGGAGTTCCCGTAGGATATATAGGAGATAGGGGAATACCATTAAAAATTATTCTTAATTCAACGAGGTGTTACTCGTTATTTCGGACGAGCAGTACGTCTGTCCTTGTCTTATGCATTTAACTGCCAATAAAACTGTCTCTCTCGCACTCGCAGGTGATATAGGAAATTTGAAAATCATGAAATCCTTTTTCGATCCGACGATTAAATTGGCGATTTCACGATGAATCGCGCTTGATAATTAATCGAGTGACAGTTGGCAAATGTTACTCGTGCATCATAACCGTGTAATCCTGTACCACGTGCTCGCCACTCATAATTCATTAATGACGTTATGGGTCGCGCTAATGAAACGGCATTGTCAGCGTTCTGCGAGGATCGATTGACTTAGAGTTATCGACCTTGGTAAACGGACCTATCAAACTGGCTACCTGCCTACCTGCCTAGTGTTAGAATTAATAGGCAGACATTGGCACCTCCGCGTAGCCTGGAGAGTGATGCTGCGCAAGGTACATCGCGTGCCTCGGTGTGAATGGACCTAACCGAACAACCAGGCGCCAGGGATGAATGAATCACATTCATGCGTGTTTCGCTGCTCGTGGCGCAGCGTGGGATAAATACTGAACATATCGAATTGAAGTATCGATAAACGTGTACGTCGATTATTCTACCTATCGAAGAGACAACGCGAACTAACCTTAAAAGGTTTTAAAGATCGATGCTTCGAACGGTTGAAAGAAATTTTTTTTCTTCGTATCAAAGTCTACAGTTTCCCAATTGTCGTCGGGACAAGATTCATCCTCAGATGAAAACGATCCTTTTCCGGGTGGCTATATACACGGTATTATTTACGTGTTCGTAGATAATCCGGACTCTGTTATGATTTTATTACTGACCGAGGGAGAACGGACGGTAGGTAGGTAGGTAGGTACATTAAATTAAGTCAGCTTTACGAGGCTGGCATGGAAATGAATACGCCATGGTACGAGAGACCATAACCCCGTACGGCTACCACTGTGCGCGATACCATAAACCCTGGCGTATCACCGTAACGTGCGTACCCACCACCATGGCCATACGACTAAGCCTACGTACCGTAGGTCTTGCGTGCGTGCTGACTGGAGAGGCCTGGCGAAGTGCGACAGGACATTAATTGCGTTTAGGGGTAGTTTCGTGGGGTGCGAGAGCGAGGTGACTATAGTCCGTGTACATTAAGGCGGAGAAAAATGCGAGTCGAGCTAATTACGCTGACGGAATAAGCCGGACTGTATTACGGTCATTGTCACGGGTAAAAATCAAATGACTGTTTACAGTGAGAGTACCTTAGCGCCGAGGAGAGAAAACTTCGACGCTTTGAATTCCACTGATAAATAATGAAAACAATGATAGGTATGTGACGAGGGCCATTCTTATCCACTCGGTACCCTTATGCGAGTGCGGCCGAGGTAAATAATATATTAATATAAGATACGAGTGGTGGTGTGGTGGTTGGCAGGGCACCAGGAGGTAATGGATGCTCGGGCTCGCTGGAAGTGACGGCTCTCGCTGTTGCGTGGCCATTCGTGGTTAAATTCCTGGTTCCTCCTGGAGGCCCCCCGCGGTCCCAAGCCGCTGTCACCACCCCCTGCCAAGACCCCCTCAAAACTCGAGGTATGCCTACGGTCCTGCACCTCGTACGATAGTACGTTCCATCATCGGTCGAAACGTCGTCGTTCCTCACTCTTCTCTCTTCTCTCTTTCTCTCTCTCTCACTCTCTCTTTATATATCTTCTATTCTTTTCCTTCTTACTCTCGACCAGCAGCCTCCACGCGCTACGTTGCTGCGTACCGCTCTTCGTATTTCTCTCAGAGACCGATGCCAATGCACTGTATAGCTATACTACGCAATGCCTCTTTGATATCACTCTGTACCACCTTCAATAATTAAATGGACTTCAGGTCTACCTTTACCTACTATGGTGTGTTTATTGCTGGCTCTGCTCGTGGCAGGTGAGAGGATGTCGTACGTCTTTGAACTGTCCGGCAGGGAATTCCGTCTAGATGGACTTTAGTCGGAATCCCGAATACCGTAGCATCATGATCGGCATAGGAATTGTACGCGGTGCCCTAATACGCTACGTTTCCAATACGGCGATATCTTGAGAATTTCACTGGGAATTGCATTCGATTGTCCGCATGGCGCTCGTCCGTCTACTTTTTCCAACGAATGCATTATTAATCGTCCCGTGCCGCGAACGGGAATGGAATAGTTTCGGGATGCTGGATGGGACCGGTAAGTACTGAACGGGATACATGGGTTGGTACACAAATGACATTAGAGCTGCCGAGACTCGAATGTCGATGGGCAGTGATGGATATCTGTAATACGCATAGCTTCAAGTCTGAAAGGACCACCCACGCTGATAGACATTTCTGGCCTGTGAGTTGGATAAAGACTGATCTCTGTATGATGAATTTACTGGGTAATTCATGAGTTCGATGATCCAGGGCATTTTTTCTTTTGATGGTAAAACAACAATACGATTTTTATAAAAATATATTTTAAAATCGTACGGAGTGTCTTAACGCATCGTAGGTAGAGGACCAAAATACTCTGAAAGGGATACACGTATTCTATTGGGCCCCAGAGAACAATGGCAGTTCATTGAGAATCGGGACCGTAGATCGAAAACGGCCTATGTCGTAGGATAAGGAGGTAACAGGGCTAGAGGCCTTTGGAAGGATCTCCATCTTGGAAATAATTACGGGGACCAAGATCGATGTCCTGGTCCCAAAACCACTGCTGATAGAATCGGACAAAGCTGAATGGGGCCCATTGATGCGTCTGGCCCCTCGAACCTTCACTATCAGCACCCTAGTAGTCCCAGCTAACCTTACAGGAGAGAACGAGGCGGACCCTTCTCTCTTCCAAGAAATCAAACGTCCTTTCCGGGACGAATTCCAAGATAAAAAGGGTCTGAATGAATCAAGGGCAACCGCACCGTCCACTCCGTAGCTCAGTCCTTCACGATACTCCAACCGTTCTTTAGGTTCCTGACCATCCGATCTTCACAACAATCCAACCGATCCGATCGCCAGGAGAACCAACTAGACCGATAGACGATCCTCAGTCACCACCTCAGGACATTAGTCATCCAATTAAAAGTCACCCAGCGATCAACTCCGACGTCATCCGTCATAATGATTCCTAGATGTCTCCGATGACTGGGCATCATCAGGAAGTATCGTTGCGGATAATAAAAGGGCCTTAACTATATTATCATACGCTCTGTATGCATAGCCGCGAATGCGTCGTCGCTTGTCGCCGCTAAGTGGCATCGCGACAACACTGCGCGCCCTTCCAACTATTTAGTAGGAATACGTAGTATCGCGCGTACGGTGACAATGAGGAGGTGGCTTAAGGGTGGGAGTTGTTCAGGTTTAACATAAAGGAGAAGATGATGTCTTCGAATGTACGTGACAGGATGGGATGCCACGTGCCAAGTGTGCGGGTGGCTAAAGGCTGCACGCTTCGTGCACGCTTTTGTCGTTTCATTTGGATGCACCTGCCGACGGCCGACGCCGACGTACACGACGGCTCTCTGCGACGTCCTAGACTCGAGGGCCTCGACTAGACGGCCGAGTGACTCACGGCAGACACCTCGATGGGAATATCTAATCATTCCGGATTCACCGCTGTGTACTAGGTGTTTTATTACGGGTTGGGACAATGCAGTACAAACCACCTAATGCCTTATTAATGGCGCTTAGCGATTTCATCCGCTTATCTGTATTCTGTTTTCGGTCTATACTTCGCTGTTGTTCCTACTCTTCCTTCTTTTATATGGTAAGCCGAGGTGGATATTTATACTTGCGACGGACTCGTCACTCAGGATTTCTTTTTCGGGATTCCTTGTCGATTGCTTCGTTAATCGCGCATGCGCCTTGCCCTAATGATTTTATGCCAATGAAAAAGGCGCGTGATACGATTTTAAAGTGTTCGTTTCTTGCGGAGTTACACGTTCCTGGAATTGGGAATGACTTGGGACTTATTTACGTGGTATAGTCGATCTTTACGGTAAACAATATGAAAATAGTTGAAACATCGGAGAATCTTGGTAGCCGTGAGTTAACGCACGCGGTGGAATCTTCTCCTTGAGAAAATCACCTGTTCAGCTTGCGTCACGGTCAAGGTCAAGAATCAATTCATTCGGCATCGATACGATATAAGATTAGGCGACTGAAACGGTACGTCTCGACTCGCGACGTAAAAGTGAAATACAGTGGTAAAATGGTAAAGAACGTAGAACCGACTTATAATGCTCTTCCCGGTGCTATCGAGCAGGTACAGAATTTGTTTCGGGATATAAAAAGCCGCCTAAACAAGGCCCAGGGCCGGTAATAAAATCAGCTTGAATTTAATTACGCCCTATCTCACTGGAAATCTGGCCTTTTATCACCGCAGTCCCTCTTTTTAAAATCCGGCAACGCCGATTGACTGGCCCCAAGCCACCTTTAAACCGGCCCACATCCGAGTCCCAGAAGACGATTCCGCGCTCGCTACCATCGCAGCCAAATGACCAGGAATTTCGATTACCCGATTCGAACGATCGGACAGCAAAACCGGCCAAATCATCTCACGTCAATTTGCATTTGGCAAATGCGAATTTTCGACCTGTCCAATCCTTGTAGCAGGTACCACTTTTGATCCCGTGCAACAAAGTCAGACCTCAGCCAGAAGATCATCACTGTTCAGCACAAAGGACAAATAATCATGGACCCCGAATTGATCGTTAATTGTTCAAAATTGCAGATCCGCCCAGTCAATATGATTCTGCCGAATGTATATTGCCCTTCGTAAAGCAGTAAATAATCTTCCAGAGAAAAAGTGGCAATAAAATGTGTCGCCAGGTCCGGTAACGAGCCGAATGGACCAACGACAACGTCTGCCGGACCACCCAAAGGGAGCCGAGAAGGACCGAGGTCACACGACTACTCATTATGCATCTCAGATCTCTCCTCGCACCTCCGTTAATCTCGCTAAGCGTTAATTTAATTAAACGCTTCCTCTCGAGACCGCCGTCCTGTTCGCCCTTCGGCCTAATCCTTTTGCTTTCCCAAAGATAGCGCGGAATGTAGCCATAGTAGTCACGAGAATGCTTCACGAGGCGAACTATTCCCGTAATGGACATTAATTATGCGGCTACTGTGTACGCATGCCGACGGAATTTTACTTTCCGAATTCGATCGTCGCGGCCATGCGTGTCCGTACGATCGATAGAATATTGTTTTGTATACAAAGTTATTCCAAAATATTGCCTCACCCGAAGGTGGCTCTGCCATACAAATCAAATGAACGGGCTAACTTCACGTTGATACGGATACTCCTCGTTAACCCTGTATATACCAGTTTCTCATGATGCAGCAGGAGTGAGAGAGAGAGAGAGAGAGAGAGAAAGGAATGGACGAGTCGCGACTCTCTAAGAAATACCCCTCTTGCCTCATCGACGCGCCGCGACGCTCGGCTATCTAAGGAAATATTTATTTAACGCGTCTTCCTAAGAGAATTTCTTATCTAGAGTTACGAGAGTATTCACCCGGGTCTACCGAAACGCCGTCGGCACGCTTTTTTCATGTCGTGGGATAAATTCAAACGGGATGAACAATTGATATCGGACCTCCTCGAGTATTATCGTACGTTACTCGTGTAAGGGACTTTGCCGGCTATCGAAGATTAACGAGGAATTGCATTTTTTTTTTCACGAGGAAGCGTCGGGGATACTTTGTACCTGTGTACTTGACTTTTAATACATATACTTTTTGCAGGTATCGTCTGGATAGTTGGTGTAGGGTTGGCTGAAGGTGACGTTACAGTGGTTTCGAGAATGGCCGCCATAGTAGGGCAAGTGTTTCCCAGTGCAAGAACTGGAAGATTTAATGGCAGAGTGCGTGCTGGTGTGCGACGCCAAGTACTGCTCCCTCATTGGTCAGTGATTATACGACGAGGTAGTGCTTCCTCTTCCACCCTGGCTACAAACAAGGTCCCCATTGGCACCTGAACCAACATGGCTCCCTCGAGAGCACACCTCGAATCGCAGATAAGCTCTTGGTCAAATCTTCCTTTGTCGCTTGTTAGAGATAGGCCATAGCAACACCCTGACTTTTAGCAGCTCGCCTTAAGGCTAACTACCACGGCTGACAAGTGGCGTTCGCCAAAAAAAGTCAGTGGATCGTCTAAGTGAGATTTAGAGCGTTTTACCTTTACACGGGTTACGGAAGAAATTGGGTGATAAATCTGTACCAGCATCCCTTAAGGATCTACTAGAAGTCGTGAAACAATTGTATTAAAAAAATGGGTCAGTTTGCACCTGAGAAAGTGATCGACATAAATGAAAGTTAGTAAAAAAAAAAAAATGAAAGACACTTTCCTTTCTACTTGGGTGAAATCTCTTAGGGAGATTCGAGAGAATGATCTGTCGAGGTGAGAATTGTGGTATGTATACAAAAGACTCAACCATTGGAGCAAGTGTCAGTAATAAGAATGAGAAAAGGTGCTTTTAGCCTTTCGACGAATTCTCAATGAGGTATCGGGAGTCCGTGCGTAACGACACAAAGCCAGCGACAAGTAGGTATATAGTGGCCGCGAGGTATACCAGGGGCGTATCTCTATCAGAATGTGTTTTACATTAATACTTTAGTGTTTTAGTGGCGATTGCCAGGCCGTTAATGCCACTCGAGGTTGAGTGGCCAAGCTCCCGGCTTTACAAATTTATACACTCCTCCACGCTGTCCTTTCCGATATGATATCTACCGGTGCCGTTGCTGGTCGCTTAACCTTATTTCCCAGGTTGTACCTACCAGAGAGGACATAGAGGAATGAAAAGAGGGGGCCTTAGATTGCGTACCATGGTCAAGGTCCAGAATCGCGAAGGAAACAGTGTCGAAGACATTGCGACAGGAAGTCAGTTCGAAATGGCTAGACCCGAGAGGAGTACCAAGCTACGTCGACTTGGTTTACAAAGAGAAGAGGAAATACGTATGGGCCAGAGAACGTGAGCGTCGTTTGTCAGGGCCGGTGCGTGGCGCGAGAGGGCGACGGAGAGGGAGAACGGGGGTCCTCGATGTCCTAGCCGAGGACTCTGAGAGAAGCTGGGCATGGGAGCGGTGTACGTATAGCGACGGTCCTGGCCCGGTGTAGGTAAGTATGGTACCCCTGGAGCGGGTGTCATCATTTATCTCGCACCGGAGATCGGGCCCGCCGATACAGCGGGACGTTTTAATGGCCGAACCATGTTGGAATTAACCAAAACAAAGACGAAGCATCAATTAGGCGACTTTTTCTTCCACTTCTTCCTCCCATCGAAGGACCGGAGGTGCATGCTCCTTCTCCGGGCCCACCTATACCACTTGGTCAGTGCAGAATTTCAGGCAGTGCTTGGACCCACTGGTCCTGTCTTAACCTCATCCTCCTCATCCGTGAGGAACACCCGATCTACCTCCTCCCTTTTTTTCCAACCCAACCTAACCTCCTCCGTCGCGTCTTGGCGTGCCTTAACCTGTACGCGTTTGGCGCCCAGGTAGCCGCATTGTCTCAGATAATGGCTAATAAATTGCACGACGAACGCACTGGACCACCGCGAATCGACGAGCGATGCAAAACGTCTGTCATACAGATTGCTCTGGTTATCGTGAACTCGCGGTATATCGACGTTATCGTGGTTTTGTTATTGTCTTATCTAAGGAGATGTACGATTATCGAGAGGTGGGGATCCTAGGACGTTTTTCCTCTTAAGGAGGAAAGAGTCTGGATGGATCCTTGCTCTAACTCGTTTACTATACCACGGGTCCTCGATACAGGATTTCAAACTAGACGTTACTACTTCGGGACTCGATTGGAGCATCTACAAGATCCCGGCGCCATCCACGGGGACAACCGCCAGCATCCGGTGATATTTCAGAGAGGACCGGTCAACCTCCTTCGTAGGGAAGAAACAAATCACTAGGCGTATATTACACGCTTCTTAGGGGCGAGTCTAGTGAAATATCGTATTTTGGCACGAGGCCTCCACGGTGCCAGGGTCGAAACTGCTGTGTGAACCAGACGTCCCGTGAAGAAGGCCAACCAGGCATCCTTGACCGTCGCCAAATAATTAACATCCATTTCCAGTGAAACCTTCCTGACGTCCGTACCTGCTCTATGAGCCAATCCCAATACCTTGTACCAGCCAGGGGAGCAGGAGCCGTTCTGATACCGGAGACCAGTCTCCCCTGTCCTCTTACAGATTTTATCTTTTTTTTCTCTGTAAGATCAGTCTCTCGACTCCTACTCTCTCTTTCCCTACCTTGACCGGAAGTTCCTTTTTATATTTTTTTTTAAGGAAAATATATTCGTCCCCCTGTCATGGTCTTCGGTTCTTCGTTCTCTTTGCGTCCTACACAATCCCATATGAGGATCGGGTCAACCAGTCCCAGTGACTTCCACGGGCGGAAGTGTCGTCGAAGAGTACCTATGAAGCGACCAGCCGACACAACGTCGAGCCGATGGTACGCGAAGCGTGATGAGTGATGGATAGTTGAAATTAGCCGGGACGCTACGAACTATATGGTTACGGTTACGATATAAACGAGCTTTCACGCAGGTGACGCCGCCTCCACTAATCACCATCGGTTTTAGATTATTCTGAAATAATGACGCTTTCTACGGTGTGTCCACCGTTCGTCCGACGCACCTCCCATCCCGCGTGTGATAAATCGCTCCTCGTAACAGCGATGACGTAACGCACTGGCGGCGATTCGACAAAGAGCCAGAGCCGCGTCCAGGTGTCGGGACGACATCCTTGGAACGTCCTGGCCCATACTCCCATTCCTAGGACCCAACGGGCATATACATATATCTTAGGTGGATGCTGTGGAATCCTTCTGAGGATCCTCTGTTGTTTTCCGGCAATTCCGAGCGCGGTTCCGTGGACTCTCGACTCCTGGGCATCATTTTCCTTCGGGATTTTGACCTGTCCTCTGACCATTTTTATTGGCTCGCAAGGACCTCGAGCGGCATACTTCAGGACAAAGGTATATGGTCAGGTGTGATTCTGATATCTTTGGAACGTCCTGTCCACCTTAAATCCTGCGGCACTCCACGCATATCTTTACCTTGCATTGGAATCCTCGCGTTCCTTTTCTCCAACAACACGGCAGGATCAAGGATACTTTTTGACCGAGTCTCACGAACCTAAATGGCGATATTTATTCGAGGACCACCTTCGTTACGCCATCCCTCTTGACTTGTATGCTGCATAGTTTCTTTCGGCTCTAGGTTTCGTCCTCTCGCGCGCCTCCAGCATCAATGAAAGGATCGCGTGAATGAACGGGACAAAGACTGCGGGAATACCGCTCTCACGGTTCTGCCGATCTGATGATTTAATGACTCCGACGAACCGTACCAGGTCCTTTCGAAATGTCCCCAAAGACTCGTTTGACTCTCGCGTTAATGAGTCGAGAAACGAGCACGAATCCTTTGATCGCCGGATGAGTGAAATTTAAATGCTCATTTCTCATCTCGAGAATGTACCACTGGAAGAATAAGATCGTACGAAGTACTCAGGACTGACAATTCAAATTTGAATACGATTTTTACCGGTATAAAGGCAGTTACCAAAAAGAAAAAGCTATCCCAGGACGTTATTCACTTAACGAAGTCGAGAGACTAATTCCATGAGCCGTGACTAACTAGTTACCCCTGCTGGGTTTACCACCCTGCACTTAAACGATCCTTTGTTTTTCCCTTGTCAGGCTCATTTTCAGGATAAATGTCCACTGAGGCTGTAGACGCAGACGCAATGGACCCATCGGTCCGTCCATTCGGCGACGCTGGGCGTGGGAGCCCACCTCCGGAACACCTAGTATCCAAGGGACAACCTTAAATCACGGATTTTCGAAAAAAAAAATAAAGGTGCGACCCAATCGAGAAACTACGAGGAGCAGCTCTGCTAACCTCCCGATAAGATATCCTGGAGCCGGTTTTAGGGTCCCAAAGGACTACGCAGTCCTGGCGAAACTGACGTTTTGTAGCTGATCTCGTCCCAGGGCAGATTATCACAGGATGTATTTGTCTAGACGGAAGGTCCTTGGGACACGTCAATGGGAAATCCTGTGTAACGGTATAGACCTACGAAGGACTAATCCTCCTAAGCTTAGTATTGATTAGAAATGACAATTGGCAAATAATTTGTAATTACACAGTGCGCTGGCGAAAGTGTGATAAGTGAGTGAGAAAGAGAGAGAGAGAGAGTCAATTGGATGCTGTGAGGCTACCGAGTGAACGAGAGGCATTAGGAAGGATTAAGAAGATTGACAAGCACGAGTGATCAATCGACAGGTCCAATTAGGAGCGAAAGTCAATTAAGGTATGGTCTCGAAGCACTTAATAAATAATTGAAAAAATATTGTACATACTTTTTCCCCAATCTTTCCCGAATACATCGTACAAATTACTTTAATGCAGAAACGATATCTGCTCTTAATATAGAACAGTCGTCGTCACTGTTTTGTATGATGTACGGCACATGTGTATGACATTGCGTGTAAGGTCAGGAAAGTAAGTTTTCGATGAGCCACGAGAGGATCGAGAGTAATTTAATTTAAGTTACGAGCGATGATAAGTGCCGGAGCCACAAATCAATTAGAGTGCTTTCGTTCTTTTAGGGTGATAGTGATAGCGGGCGCTGCAGCGCGCTGTAAACATCTTTACTGCCTGATAAGTATAGTGTAGCCAGTGCCCATTCCTATTCACGTGTCGCTTATCTACACGGCATTTTGTACTCCAGATTATTTTAATTATTGGATTATTTTTCGTGCCCTCTCGGTAGTCGCAGCATCCGTATACGTCACTGGTACAGACAGCTGGACCAATCAACCTTTAAAGTTCCATACGTTTATCGTACTCGATGTAACAGGTCTGACGGGACCTATGGTACAAGACCCATGGGACCTATATCGGTAATAAAAATAATATTGACAGTACAGTCCGGTACCAAGTACCAGGATACATCTAGACGTAGTCATAAGAATATGGTACAGTCAATTCCATATCCCATCGAGGAGACAGGATCCTGGCAGCGGGACGTGGTGTCGCTGGTCAAGGATCATATCCAAGTATAACACGGCATTCCAGCGCAGCGTGAGGCCCGTTTGTTTCATCGTAGCCAACGTTCCAGGATCCTCTTCAGCGGTTCCTCCACGGTGAATCTCTCGCGGGGCCTTAACTCCTAGACAACGTCCGGCGACCGCCTCAGGGGGGCGAAAGAGCCTACGCCCTTAAGGGGCCACCGGTCCCTCTTCCTCCAGCTAGGAAATCCCATTGGGTATCCACCCCAATGGGACCCCCGTCGAACTTTAGTGTTTGTTTTACCGTGACAGCCCTGCCAGCTGGATACCGACAAGTGCGTGTTAATAAAACGCACTCTATCTCCTCCTGGAGTCAGGCCCAGGAACTCGCCTCTGGACCCGAGAACAGGCCCAGATCACGTTAAAGAGGTTAATCCAGCAGATATAAAGATTGATCCCACCTCACTTTCATCCCACGCGAAGACAGAGCACTGACCCCGGAGATCATCCATAGACTTTTCAGCGTGCCTTCGTAAAATCCTAAGGGAAGAGACGAGCAAGGGTAAGGGTAGACGCGGAGACGGTCGGAGGGTGTCGGTTAAAGATGGTGGACCTTGGGACGGTGAAATACCGTTTGTAATCTGGCGTAAGTTAGCGAGGGTATCCCACGGAGAAGACGAAGCGTGCTGGTCGCGCTGGACCAGCGTGTCCCGTAGCTCTTGTGCCGTATGATGCATCACCCACGTGGTGTTCCCGGTATATTAGTCAGTGGGAATACCAACTGCCGGGCCAAATTGAGTCTTTGCCATAAAATAAGCCATAAAGGGAAAGGAGGGGAAATGCGTCACGGGGCGGGAGGGCCAGAAGGAGCGGACGTGATCGCGCGCGCGCGCCAGCGCGGACATTCAAATTTATGGTAATGCCCCTCTGCCTGGCATGAGGTTATCAATATTATTATTATTATCGTGAAGAAGAGAGATTTCATAAACCGGGGGAATCCAATAAATAAAATTCTGCCTATCCTTGCCTTGCCTTCTCTCGCCTTGCCCCCTCCTTATTCAATAGACGCCCTCGCGTAACATAACCTTACGTACACAACGTATACACCTTGTGCACGTTCAAGCATAGTCCCCCTATGTGCATATGGATATCGTATACAGTAGTTTAACCCTACCTACCGTTTCACGAGGTACCTCGATCGTACGATCTACCCAGCATCCACTGCGAACACCTATGGCCAACCGGTAATGCACCGGGCACTCGCGTTTAATCCCGTCATACATCAAAGCGGAGCTATCAATTTATAGGGAGTAAAACATATTTTATGAATGCTCCTACAAGCGTGTAAGCTCTTACTCGACGTCGGAGTGAAACTCCCGTTTGCACCTTGTTCATACAGTGTACGATATTGCTTATGTACGATATCACAGCTACTTGCCCTACGTCATACGTTATATCGGTAAGAGATAATCCTTGATCGTATGAAAATCCACTGGAATTCAAAAGGGGCTACCAACTACCTGTTACTATCTTGTAATTTACTTAAGGGAGCGAAAGGGTAGTTTTTTCTATAACAGTGTTTGTATATTGTATTAGGCTAAGGGATATCGCCGTCGCGACGCCCGATCGTCGCGAAACCTTTTGCGGCTTTTTCGTACCCTGGCGAATCTCGTGATGCATTAATGCAACGCCGGCTGCGCAGTCTCATATTTCTTGGCAAATGAAATAAGACCGTTGTTATACGGCGGAGTCTTGTAAAACTTCACTTGCTCGCTGGCATCTGCTCGCGCTGGTTTGAGAGCGGCACGATTTCGCCGTTGGTTGAGAGTTCGCCTATAGGACGAGGGAATGCACGAGCCATGAAAGAAATGAGGGAGAGAAGTATATATATATTTGTATGGCAGACAAAGATGAAAGGGAAGAAGAATAGAAAGTTAAAGAAGAAGAAGAAGAGGACTGAAAGCTGAAGGTACAAGAAAAATAGAATGAGACTCACCGCGTTATGACTTTATAGCACCGCGATCCCTTCCTCTTGCTTCTTTTTTGGGCCCCACCCTATAACGGTCCCATCTCCTTTGTTTTAGTAGATTGTTGCGGCCTTCCGAGACTCTTTGTTGCCCAATTTATCGTTGTTAGGATTTTAGTATCGGCAATATACGGCTAGATGGTTCATCGTGCAGCTTGTATTTGAATGTATATATATATACACACTAATATATACATAGGAGTATATGTATATATAACATAGCGTGAGGCTTAGGTAAACGAACACGCCTGCCTGCCCATGGATAGACGCGCCACCGGGCCCGGGGTTGCTCGGCTGGGTATATCTAATCTATAAAGGTGCCGCAATTGATTTTAATGCCGCGTATAAAACAACGGCAAGGAGCTGTAAAGCCTCGAGCCACGAGATCTTAACTGCACCGTTGCATAGGCTGCAGCCCTATTCCGAACCCATAAAAAGGAGCGAACTACCCAGGCGTTGGAAGCAGACGTAAAAAGGGTACGTTGGGGTCCGATGCAGAATTTCACTCGGGGCCCTTTAATTATTCCTGCGTGGTGGCACTGCTTGTAACATTCCATTGTTAAGCCCCGAAGTTGTCCTAATTGCTTTGGACAATGAAAAAGAAAAGAAAGAAAAGAACAATAACAATCAACGATCAGAAGCGAGTTTTAGCGCGTCGATTCGTAAGAATTCGCAACTTCCCATTGTCGTGACGAAATGAAATTTCGTTACGCGAATTACAATGAGACTCCTCGCGAAAGGTGTCCACCATTGCTGTTTTGTTCGCGGAAAAATTTCGCGAAAGCGGCGACCATCGTGAAAAGATTTGACGATACTTTCTGCTTCGAGTTGAACCTTGCGTAAAAGCGACGCTCGCCGCGGAATCGTGTGACGCAATTAATCGATATCCCGATCCGAAAATGCGCGACGTCGATCGACGCGCCGTGGAGTCGTCGTGGTCGATGAGAAAAGAAAAAAAGAAAGAAAGAAAAATGCAAAGTGAACACGTGCAACGTAATAGTCTTCTTTTTTTTAATATATAATATGAATTCATAATGGTAGTAGACAATAATAATATAATATAGTGATATTGATATTAATAATAATAGATATATTTATCTATATTCACATTGAGAACTATGTACAGTTAATTAATTTACAATTGAAATTCGTACGAATAACCAAATAGAAACTATCGGATATCATTTTTTTTTTCCCCTCCTATACTATGTATATTCACAACAAATAGCTTCGCGATCCTTCTTAGTACGCTATTTCTTCGTAAAACCATATCACCCACGGAGGTTCCCATTCGTAACAATATAATTTCATTCGTACTTTTTTCGCCACCCTTGTTCCCCCGCTCAACTTCAAGCATACGTCAGACTTTCATCACCCACTTTCTTTCCCTTTTCATTCTTAAAAAAAAAGAAAAAAGACACACTACCCCATTCACGCAATCCTGTCGCACGTACTCGCGCACACGCAGTTCCCCTGTACACTCTAATTATTTACAAAACATTATTCCCTACGTGCGTCAACGAATGCACAAAGCACCGTACGTGTCTTATGATCAGAGTATACCGACATTATTTTTCTCCCATTATCACAGATATAAATAAATGTACTTCCATCATTTTTTTTTCTTTTTCTTTACAAAACAATGTACAATTTTTTTTCTCTCTCTCTCTCGCACTCTCACTCTCTCTCTCTCTTTCTCTCTCACTCTCTCTCTTTGCATACGCACTCTGTCGCACTTTCTCACATTCCTTCACTCTCTCACTCTCTCTCGTGATCGCTCGCTCGCTCGCTCTCGTTAAACGTTATCTCATTAATTTTCTTTTTTAGCCAAAGTACAAAATGGTACGTTTTTTCGAATCCCTGTTAACGCGCGACGCTCTATATAATTTCCGGGCATTTCGACGCTCGGTATTGGGAGGGACAATGCGTGTCACGTATATATAAAAAATATCAACAATCTCGATGCTGTGCAAATCGCGCCTGAGAGATCGTGATCGGTCCAAAAATGATGTTCTATGCTCTCTCTCTTTCTTTCTCCCCCTCCCCTTCCTCCCCTCTCTCTCTCTCACGCGATCTATCTGTCGCACGAATCGAACGTACAGTCGAGCCAGAAAGTTTCCCCGTATTATAATTCTATGTAGTAGTATAAGCGCCGGATAGGAATTACGAGAGGATGGCAGGAGTATAACGGCGATGGGGAAACATTCTTGAGGAACCACACTATCCTGAATAGTCGCGTGTCCGACAGCCGGGCCAAGTATATATGTACATCGTTCGCAGGGTACATATATAATTGTCCTTACCGCAAGTGCAATTAGTAGACGTTGTACTTGACGCCGTAGACGCGAATGCACGGCAATCGTCGAGAATTGCAAAAAGTTTTTCCCTAATTGATTTATTTATAGAATTTCCTTACGTACCTCCTCCTCCTCTTTCTCTCTCGCTCTCTCTTTCTCTCTCTCGCATTATGTAATTAACTATATATTTATTTCATATTTATATATATAGGGGTTGTATACTCTGCAACGTCGCGTGATGACGTTTATCAATAACTTCTATACGGTACAGCTTAAACGCTACGACCTATATAATACGTTAATATATATATTTATATATATATATATACCTTTCTTTCTTATTTATTTATTTTTTTCTTGCAATAATTCGTTAACGGTAGGTATGATAATAGTAGTCGTAGTATTCATATCCTAACAGGTAGGTAGTTTTTCTTTTTTCGTAATCTTTTTTTTTTTAATATTCCGATTAAGACGGTGCTCTATATTACGGGATGACCGGAAATTAAAACCAGCTCGAATATAATAGCGTACGATTAATATGATACAGAATGGAGCTAGAGTTTTCGGCGGTCATCGTGTTTCCGCTTTTTAAAAATCGCACGGGTGCCATTTGCACGTTGCCCATCATTTAGCCGTCGGCCATTGGCCGAAATTCGTCCCCGCGACGAGAACAGTCATAATGCGAAGCAACCCTTTCGACGTTGACGCAAGAGAAACGAGTGGTCGACGCGAAGTGAGGATTTACCTTGTTACACATTTTTTTTTCTCCCCTCTCACTCTTCCCATCGCCTGGCTAACACATTTCTGAACTTTTGCTCCTCTCGGTCAACGTCACTCCGCGTTACGTTAGGAACCACACTCGAGAGCGATTGGCCCAGTTTCCAAAAATCCAATCCCGTCCATTTTTTTCTTTCTTTTCGTTCCAACGGATGCGACGAGTCTCAACATTATTTTTTTCTATCCCCTCAAAATTTCTTCGAAAACCGCCAAGGGATGAAACGTCCTTGACTTTCTTCGAGATGTCGGCCATTTTGGATCTCCGACAAATCCCACTGCCTCCCAAAGGATCTTCGTGTTTTATTTACAATCCCATTTTTCAGAGCGTCTCGCGCTCGCGCAGACCCGCCGTCACGAATCCGTCACGTGTCCTGCAACAGAAAATATCAAGGGTGTAAAGTCAGTGACGTCATATTCTCTCGTTATTCTAACCCCCTCTCCGTCAGTTACCGTATAATCCTAAATACACTGCTATGCTAGAGTTGTATATATATATACACTACAATACGTATATGCTACAATCATTGGAAGGAATAACGCATGCGCATACAGCACGCCTATACCTAATTCACCAAACAGCAGACAGATATAAGGGTGGTAGAGGGTAGGTAGGATAAAACCTTAAAGTAGGTATTGGTAAAATATAAATTTTTCAGCATAAAATAAGATAAGACTAGAAGAACCCGTTAGAGTCGATATACAAATAATAAATAAAGCATTGATCATTATTGATAATAATTCACTTCCCTGCTGAATCCATCGGTAATCATCAGCGAGATAAACCAGAATATATATATATAGTCGCATTAGAAGCATGGACTCCATTAAAATCCAGGAGCATCCAATTGGAATAATTCCACGTGGAATACGCATAGATCCAAAGTACGTAGCGTAGACGCGATACTCTATGCACTACCTCCGTGAAGGGTACTTAGCATCGAGTCTCGATTACGTGAAGTTGCATCCGAACTCGGTGAGACCGGTTTAAATCGATTCTCGCAAACACGATTTCCCATAGATCGTTTATAATTCCTAAGCGCTCGTTACTAGAGTAGATCGTGTGTTCGAGCGTATACGAATGAAAATCGAGTTGGCCGCGGAATCGTACAGGACTGTCGGACAAGTTCAATATCGTTACGAGGAGATCGGTATCGCGTGTCGTAATAATCGACGCCCTTTTCGATACCGACGAAGCGTCCTTGATCTGTTAGAAAAGTCTCATAAACCGTCAGCGAAGATCAGGACAATGAATCGACTACGTAATACAAAACGGAGAACGAATCCGGATCGGTACGAGAATAACAAGAACGATAGGAATCGGTAAGTTAATAAGTCCAGAGCTACCGACCTCGAAAAAGAAAATATATATATACTCGTTATATATCCACACACTTGTAAGGAAATCACATAGGAGGAGTGTGAACGAGGCTTTGCGAGGTCGTCCAAAACTCGTCGCCAATCTGATCGGTAAAATTTCCAATTACGATCGATCATCGATTTCACGCAACGATTTCGACTCGCGAAGCTTCTACGATCCTTTCGCAAAATACTACGGCGATCGTCCGACTGGACTACCTATTTAATCGTCGCCTTTGGGCATGGTACGGTGCGAGGAAAAACCGGCGTGTTTTCATGAAGATAAGAACACGGCACGACGATCGTTATCAATCCAGTAACAACGCCGAGCACGGAATGCCGCTATCCTGTCATCTCAATGGCAATGCGGATAAGGGAAGATCGGCCGATTTTACCTGGGACACGTAAATCCCCTCCCCGGAAGTTGTCAGAGCGTCATCCGGAGATGCCGAGGATCGACGCGATTATATTCTTATCCATCGAGCAAATATATACATATATACAGACGCAGGGTATAACTAAATTGCATGACTACCAACAGTATAAAAACTGTAAAATTTATCAAATACCCAACGGTATACCGGGTATACTAATTAATACAAAGCATTAATCACACTGACTCCCAACACACGTTATACCGTTTCGATCTTTCGGAACCGGATGCCATCCGGACACTCATAGCTATACTTACTATCTGTAGGTATAGCTACAAATTGGTTGTCCATTCTCGTATTGGTTCTGCGGCGTGCATACCATTATCGAGAAAGGACATAAAAATGAGAACTCGTGTAACCATAGAAACGAATGATGGCGCTGGGCATAAACACTTGGATATACGTGAATGGCACGCGAAGCCCTAGGCGATCGGTAAGATCAAGACCTTACCGATCGGTTTACGTTGGCTTAACTGTTTCTCCGATTCTGTATATTGCATGTAACTACACGTGGGTTAGGTTATACGAGAGAAGTAAAAGAAAAAAGAAAACAAGAATATTAGTAAGTAAGACCGAGACTGTACAGACTGAGCAAAGTCCATCGATTTACGTTCGCAATCTCATATCCATTGATTGTACCTATGTAGATGGGCTGGACCAGGGTGGCTGCAGAATGGCGAACGGGATGACCATGGATTATCGTGAACGTATAGGGATAAGGCATACGTGAATCCCAGCGACAAAGGACTGCCAGGGAATATTCATCGGACGATCTTCATGAATGAATAACTTGGTCGCTTAGAAATAGACGCGTTCACGAGTCGCGTCGATACGGATGACTGACCTGCCTCAAAGACGCGTAATGTTCATCGACGGGATTTTGGGTTATTTTTTGCTTTATTCTAAGAGGGGGAGAGGGGGGAGGGAGGGTGACGAGAAAAAGATGGACGAAATAGGAAGGACGGTATAGGTGGTGGAGAAGAATTTAGAGGAAGGGGAGAAAAAGGGGAAGAAAAAAGGAAAAGAGTGGAAACGCGAAAGCGACGCCGACGCGTCTCGACGTCCGTCGAATTTTGGCGAGTATCCTGACATTCGTATGCATGGTCGGTTTTTGGGTGGTTTAACCGTTATGGACGGTTGATATATTCGTATTATAAATTCGCGTTTAGATTGGCACCCATGGACACGTATAATACCACTGACTGTGCGAACAAATTAAATAAATCGTTTGTTCTGTATCGATGAAGATCTAAACGGCGCGTTCATTGGCAACGTTAATATACGAATCGCTGACGGCGCTGACCGACGCCGACGCCTATAACGCCTGCAACCACTCTGCCATCAAGATCGCAGGAATCGGACTGTACTTGGTCTAATGTCGAGTCTGTTGTGTAACGATATTGGATTCTCATGGTAATGGATACGCGGACAAATTATGTCATACAAAACCGCCAAAGAGAAACGCGGCTTGAGGTATAGGCGATACCGTTACAGGAGCATATTAAATCCTTGCCGATTAGAAGCGTCCAAGATTTTAATACAGATACGTTTACTGGTCTACCTGTTGACATTATTGATAACGTTAAAAAATGTCTAAGCTCTTAATTTTTTTTATTAAAAAAATTAAACAATATAAATCTTCAAAAAAAAAAGAGAAAAGATCACAGGATAAAATTCGTTGGATTCTAAAAGTAGAGAGAGATAGAGAGAACCGGGCCAGGATCCTGTTGCTCTCTGAAACGAGCAAAGCAGGATTGGAATCAGGATCGTAGAACTCGGTAGGATTTATGAAGAGGACTTTAAAGATCTGGTCTTTTCGCATGGTGGGACCCATAGAGGACGTTTCGAGTTTTATGCGCACGAGGTCCCGAGGTCGATGGGTAGCGTCCATCTCCGGAGGAAGGGTGTCCGATAGGAAGGAGTTGAGAAGTCAAGAAGTCGAATGGGGTTGGGTCCCCGCGATTTCAGCCCCTTCCCAAAATCTCCTAATGGCAATTAAATATCCTCACGCTAATTGGCAATTACCACGGCGTCGGGTTTACTTTTTCAAGCTACCTGGTAGCCGACGTCCATCCAGTTATACCTGAGAGATCGGTCCCGAGTTAGGTTGCTCCCATATAGATGCAGGCTGTTATATATATATATATATATGTAACTAAGCACATATGAGAGTATACCTAACCTAAGTGGTATTATAAGCACTAGCTACGGGATACAGAACGTGGACGGGACCTGGCAGCCTGGTGCAGCGTGGCGACCTGAGAGTCCAGAGTCGAGGTTGAGAATCGAGGAGGCGAGGAGCCGAGGAGGCGAGGTGACGACAGCGAAAACTAGTTTATTTGGGACGCGGCTATAAATTAGGATCAGATCGCCACCAGATAAGGGCATCCCGCTAACACCCGGGCCTCGCCGACGACGTCTCGACGCACCCACCGTCGTACCCTCCCTAAGTCCCCCTCCACATACTCTGTCCTGCGACCATCCTAGACCTCGTCCTTCTCCTCCCCCTCCTCCTCATACTCCGACTCATCCACATTATTTCGTTCTTTTCGTTCGCGCCTCTCAGGACCCGTGGATGCTGTGACTTTCCGCTCAGTCTCGGGACGCACAAGACGAGTCTCTCTGGACCAGTTCGGGATTTGTTCAAGTTTACGAAAAAAAATTATTCAATCTCTTTGGGAAACAGACAAAAAAAATCCGTTAACGCATAATCATTACAAGATTACCAATAAGGGACGGATTCCGTAAAAGGAAGTAAAAACGAAGAGAAATAAAAAGCATCTCGTCTAATCTGTAAGAGCGACCTCGGGCCAAGTCTTAAGATTGGTAAAACTCGACTGCTTGTGAATTACCATATTCTAATAGTTGACCGATAATCCCCTAACCTTAAAATTCAAGCATACTTCCAACTATTCGTCATTACGCAATTCGTGAAGCAAAAGTATTTCATTCTTCCAAAGGCCCAAGTTCTCTCGATTTTTCTTCTTTTTATCGCAAGGGCCTAACGGGCCCTGTACTTTTTATCCAGATTTCTACCGGTGCCCCAAGGCTCGTGAGAAGAACGTGGTGGCCTGCTGGCTCGCTCTCGCTGACTAGCGCGACAGGTCGAGGTGTGTCCGGAGTCGAGTAGTCGAAAGGGAAGGATGCTGAGAGTGGCCAGGTTGGCTCTGAGGGTAGACAGGGACAGAGTAAGCGAGGGACTCTGAGAGCGTAGAGAAGAGAAGGATTGCGTACTCTCGGGAGAATGAGAGTGTAGAAGAGAGAGTGTGTGTGAGAGAGAAAGAGAGAGAGAGAGAGATGGAGAGAGGGAGAGAGAAGGAGCAAGCGAGCCAGTGGTGATTCCATTCACTGATTGAAATCTCCGTCCATTTGTCACTGTCAAGGAGGTGGCGATAGCCTCTCTCCGCAGACTGCCCACACGCTACTCAATACCCAATGCTATTATTATTTCGACGCGGGACCGACTAACGACCAATCAACTCGCCGGATATTAATTCCTTATCGATTGTCCTAAGGTGTCCGAGTTCGCCGTGAAACGAGCGCGATCCATATAGTGACGACCTCGAAAACGGATCATGGATCCTGATCGTACCGCGTCTAGGTACTGATTATTGTGTCACTACCAGTTTCTCCGAACCACTTCTATTGGTGCTTAGTGTAGAGGACGGACTCACCTTGAGATTTGGAGGATCATCCTGACGACGATGATTGTCTCTTAGACGGGTGATACGAATCCAGTACCCATTGATTGCGATCTAGAACAGAAGCATAAATGAGGATTAGTCGCGAGGTCTGATATTGTTATAATGAAATTATACGGCATGAATAACAGGAAGTGGACTCACCCTTTGTAGAAGGGTTTAAAGGCCGTGGTGGCCTCCGTGGGTGGTAAACTGGCAGTGGTCTGCTGATGCAGGATGGAGTTCTGCGTGATCGTCGAGAATTCCTTGTGCGGTGAATTCTGAAGTCTCGATGAGAAGCCATTGCTGGAACCGGAACTGGCCGATAGGTATCCAGCAGCCCCGTGATTGGCCGCGTAGTGCGCGGAATTACTATTGCTGCCGGTGTTGCTCCCACCAGGGATGTATCCCCCAGGAGGGCCCTGGATCACCCCGTTGGGGGTGGCTACTTTCATGTTCGGCGGCGTCTGGGGCGGAGTATCCGTCCCAACCTCGGGAAACCCCGCGGCCGCCGAGGACGCGTTCGAGGATGATCCTGAGGAGTTTGGATTGTAGTGAAGCTGACCGCCGGACGAGGAAGAGAGGAATCCTCCGTATCTGGTGGCAGCGCTGGAGTACGGCGCGGTGGCTGCTGCGGATGGACTCATCGAGGCTGAGGAAGGTAAGGCGAAGGATCCGAGACTTCCGCCGCCGCCAGAGCCCAGCCAGGGCTGTTGAGAGTGATGGGCTTGTCCGGTGGAGGCGAGGTGATGCTGTTGCTGAGCGTAGTGCTGCTGGTGATGAAGATATTGCTGATGATGCGGATGAGATGGCGGCGGTGGCGTTTTACATGCTGCCGTGTCTGCGAGCGACCAGATCTTTGGTTTCGTCGCTGGTATCGGTACACCGCCGGCACTGCAGTCCGACTTTATCCCTTCGTCCTTGAGATGCTCGTCGCCCCCGTAGCCCTGATGATGATGATGCTGCATACCGTGATGAAAGGGATGCTCGCCTCTTCGCGGATCCTCCTCGAGGTCCAGGTCGTCCTCGTCGTCGAGATCCTTGTCGTGCTGTAGATGCTCAGCCTTCACGTGCCTCATTGGCTCTGATAACAGAAGGACACACTTCCCATTGAATTCGCTGGGGACGCCTATCTATATCTAGACGGAGCGCGAATTTGACTCTGTCACGAGTGGTACGGAACCCTCGTTAATTATTAAATACGCATATGGCCGCGAAGAGGAGTTTGCCTCCGCATGGCTATATTGCCGTTAATGGTTTATAGTCCCTGGTGTGAAAGTGAGACGTAGGATGCGTGTCATTGTGGGGTTCCAGCGTGGAGAGCTGTCAAGGGAAAGTTCGAGTGAGAGAGAGAGAGAGAGAGACAGTCGTATACGTAAATAGATGGATAGAGAGAGAAAGAGAGAGGGAAAGCGAGAAACGTATAGAGAAGAAAGAGATGGGATAGGCGGTGAGAGAGCGAGTCTCCCTTACACCCTTATACAGTTAAGCTGTAAGGGATGCTGTGAAAAAAGGGAGCGAAGCCTGCAACCACTTTGGGGCGCGAGAGATTTCAGTTCCCCTGGGGTGGCAGCAGATCTTCCTCTCTCCCGGGTATTCTCTCTCTCTCTTCCCCCCCTCGAGTCTCACCCTTTTTTCTTTTTCTCTCTCTAGCTCCCAATCCCGCGCAACCACTTTCTAGCTTCCTCCCTTACTCTCCCGCCCCATCACCAGAGGCACTCTAGGACGTTCCGGCGGTCCGCCAGCCAAGCAAGTAACCAAGTAAGCAGTCAGCCAGCCCAGTCAGTCAGGGGTGAGAATTTCATTAAGAGGTTCGAATGAGTCGGCAGAGGGTTTACTTGATGGGTCGTCAAGCGATAATTCCCAAGCAGAAATAGGGGCTGCCGCCACGAAGAGTTTAGGTTTAGGGTGCCACGCACCCCTTATAAAGAGAACCTTATGGGCCAACTAAACAGATACTACCGCCAAGTCCACAAGTGGCTCTTTAACTTCTGACCCCTCTTTTATCAGCCGTTAATCGTACGATACACCCCATCGAATGACTTTTAAAAAAAAAATACAAAAATTTCCCAATCATTCTCCCCGTTTGCATTAACCTCCTTCCATACAACCCCCAAACGTCCCAACGTCTCATTACACCCGGTACGCAAAGCAGATAAGCATACGCAATACACGCGTGCACGCGCCTTTACGCGAACGCGCCCGCAGGTAGAGGCGAGGAGCAACGAGCCGATATTGGCCAATGTGGTGTGGTAATGGTGGCCATAGGAGGGTCCGTACCATTCGTCTCGCCGCGGGCGCCGATACATCACCGTACCTCGAACAGTGCTGTATCTATATATCTACAGTATATGGAGCCGTGCACACGGTATATGCTTCTACGGATGGCTACTCGGCCCAGCCGCACCCTCCTCTGCCGTCGACTCCAGCATAGACCATATACATATATATACCCACATAGCTATACCGCAGCATGCATAGCTACCTATATAGCTATATATTGTATATATACATATAAATATATAAGCATATGTGTACATAGATGTACCTACTACCTATGGCCCATAGGAAGGAGTTAGGTACATAACCGAGTAGAGAATATACCCAACACGAAGGCGAGAGAGCGCCCTCGTCCACCGGGGGACCAAACCGAAGGCCATTAATCTCTTCGCGCGGCAACCCGCAACCCGTCACTGTGTTTACCCACATGTGAACCATTATGTCCGCCTCTGCAATAGCCGGGCAGATTCATTGCGAATTTCGAAGTTAGAATTCCACGAGGTGTGCTCGCTCTGGGGTTGCGTTACGTATGGCGAACTCGTTAAGCAACGTTGGAGAGGGGTGAAGGTATCAAGTAGATATATATAGAGGGTGTGACCTTAGCGAAGGATATATAGGGTGTGCGAGCTTACCATTGTCCTCGAGACCTCTTCTGGCGTCATCGCCGACCCTCTCGCCCCTGTCGTTTCCGGTCAACTCGTCCTTATCCTTATTGTCCTCGGAATCGGTCAGAACGGCGTCGTCGTCGTCGTCCGTCTTGTTCTTCGGCTCCCACGTCATCTTGTTCTCCTTCTTGAGACGTCTGCGAGCGTTCGCGAACCACGTTGACACTTGGGTCAGGGTCATCTTCGTGATGATGGCCAGCATGATCTTCTCGCCCTTGGTAGGGTAGGGATTTTTCTTGTGCTCGTTCAGCCACGCTTTCAGCGTCGCCGTCGATTCTCGCGTGGCGTTCTTGCGTCGCGCCGCCAGATCGTAACCCGCGCCGTATCTGAAACGATAAGAGGAATCGTTTGGAATATGGTTGAATCGAGCGAATCGATTGGATTGTATCCTTGACAGTAAGAGAGGTAGCTCGTCGGTGTTTATTTGGGATCCCCCCACCCGTCGCCCCCTGATAAATCATCGCAGCCTCTTTCTTCGCCTTTAAGATCAAATCAAACGCCTACACGCCCGCCTATCATTCTCTGCAGGTGATTCGATGAATGATGATTCGAAATTTCAATCGACCCTGAACCATATAGCAGGTATCGATTACGACAGTTTTCGAAAGATTTCTCATCGACTGTCAGAGTCAACCCCAAGAAAAGATCTCACAAGAAAAAAAATCTTATAATAACGTTCTTCGATGATTAACGCAATTCGACAAAAAAAATATGATTTTCTATCCCATCGAAATTTTACAGTGCTATCCCAAAACGTTCCATGGATCCTGCGTTTCTCCGTGACAATAGTGCTGGCGTTACGCACACGCCCCCTATACCCAAACTCGTACCCTCCTCTCCGAGCCTAGTGGCCATCCCCTAGCTGTCCTACCCTGTACTTCCCTCATACATTACTTCCTTCCTCCTATACGTATCCACCTGCTATACCTACACCCTCTTTCTCTCTCTCTCTCTCTCACCCCCACTCTCACGCATTTAATCGACCTGCTCCCTCTCTCGCCTAGGTGATATCCTACTGGGGCGAGGGTGATACGGCAAATATATACAGAGAATAAACCCCCTCAGTGACGATATAGTAATGTTAGCAACGGCGTGATTCCATCCAGTCTGCACTCACTCGCCGTAATGGCGATCGGATCGATCCCCCCTCCCACTCCCATCACCCCTTGAGTGTATTATACACAATAAGCTAAAATACCTATCAGCGATCCATTGCGTAGCCGGATAGTGCCCCCAGCCCCTTTCCCCTCTACCAATCTTTTTCATCGCGTTACATTTTTACCATTCAACCAATGTACGCGGGTTAAATGGTAAAAAAATGTATCTTGGTGTTCGAGTGAATTTCGGTAATTTCCACGATTCCCATACAAATTATTCTCATATCTGACAAACGATGGATGGTGGTATATAGCGAAATATATTCGCTGCTCGTACGAATTTCTTTTCTTTTTTTTCGCGATAAATGCCTATGTTCATTGGTATCTATATGGAAGCTCTGTCCGATTCCCCGTGCTGGATTTTCACATCGATCAATCGTACGGGAGACAATATCGACGCTTTTATGGGACGGAGGAGTTACGAGCCGCGAGAAAGATACTTCCTTCGAGGAAATTTACGCGGCAGCTGCTGTCGCAGTTTCCGACTATGGATAGATCGAGGTTATCCACGACAGAAGTAAACTTTGTAATTTAACGTTTAGGCGATTAATTTGAATAAATTGAAGAAAAAAAGAAAAGAGAACGTCTAACGTATCCGTGACTTGAATATTTTTAATGTGGATCTACGTATTTCGTTTACCCATTTATTTGTTTACCTATTTATTTGCGTACCCACGTACCACTGAATACGTCGTCTACGTTGAGTCTCGAAAAATCACCAATTGCCAAGGTACGGAAATGCGTGGAGCCCGGGTACCATTAAGCCGGAAGTGCGTGAAGTCATTTCGTGGCGCGTAAATCGCTCGGAAAATGGTTGTGTTTCGAGAAACGGTAAAACAGCGAAACGACGGCAAAGGCAAACAATTGCGTGTAGGTGGCTTTCACGGTGCGAAAAGGTTGCGCCATTCTGAAGCTTCCTTCGGGGTATACGAGATTGCTGATGACTAGGCGCGAGAAGAAAGGGATGAAAGGTAGTGGGGAAAAAAAGAAAGAAAACGAGAAAAAAAATAAGGCAAGAACGAGAAATCGAAGACGCCGGAAGGAGGACGTAGGGGGGATAAATCTGGTTCGGGAATGGCGAAAAGGTTGAGAAGTAGAAGGTTCGGTAGGAGAGGCGGTTTTCACCCTCTATTAAACTCCCTTAGACAAGGGAAAGGCGGCCGCGCGAGGCTCCTGTTCCATCCCAATAAAACCAAGAGGTAGCTTACCGCACTGAGAAACCGTGGTAGAGCGGAAGAGAGAGAGAGAGAGAGAGAGAGAGAGAGAGAGAGAGAAAAAAAGAGAATAGAATAAAAAAGAAGGTTCCAACCTCGAACGGCAAGTACGGAATTGATTGCCGCCATTGTGTTTCACCATGAGAATTACTCGCGAAAACCCATAATAAAAGGAGTCCCCTTCACATAACACCCCCAACCGCAACGAGGTAGAATTCGCACGTGAAATTATGGCGGCCTTTGGTATTGCAACTTGCCGCCTGCATCAGACTTGCATATTCGCATGCACCCACGTAATATATATATATATACCTACTGCATTTTGCACTAACACACCGAGCAGCGTATAAATGATTCGCTTGAATCGATTCGACCCAGAATCAAGATATCAATCATTACGTCCCTGTGTAATTCGTATCTGTGTATAACCCTCGTTTAAAAAAAAAACGCAAAAAGAAAAGAAAAAGGCCGCCTTATAATTGCCAAAGAACGCGATGCTTCGCACGAAGCGAATCGTAAGGCCCATTCACGTGCGCACCTTCCTCGGAAGCGTTTATCTCGTACGGTAGAGCAGATCCGCGGCATTGGCGTATATCCGTCATTATAAAGGCAATACCTCCGAGTATAATTTTCTCCATTTTAATTCTCCATTTCAACCCGACGTCATATATCCCGTGCAACGTGCGGATAATGCACCCTCGTAACGCAGTTGAATTTGCATATATACTTGGCTGTTGCGTGCTCGAGAGAAATCGGACGGACGCATCTGCGCCGATTATTGGCGCGCTTGATGCTCGCGATGTATACAGGTACCCTACATACGTACC
Organism: Pachycephus smyrnensis; assembly: GCA_030142225.1. Taxonomy (NCBI): domain Eukaryota; kingdom Metazoa; phylum Arthropoda; class Insecta; order Hymenoptera; family Cephidae; genus Pachycephus; species Pachycephus smyrnensis. The sequence continues at coordinate 235,880 of JARQST010000644.1, forward strand.
TAAGTAGATACGTCCAGCGGTAGCATGGCGCCAACCCGAGCCAAGTCTCACTCTGACCGTTTCTACTTTCTTGGCGTGGACAAAGTACTCGAAATCCGGTAGAGTCATCCACGATCAAGTCATTCAGTAGATAACAGCATTCAGAATCAGACTTGTCCCATCTCCTGTACCTATATGGACACTATACAATCTCCAGCTATTTCGCAATGTACGATCACATTCCATTCCTAAAGTGCGGGAGGGAGGACACACGGCTATTGGGCATATGCAGTGGCAGCAGAATGCATTTAATCGTATCGTCGAGTGGTAAACGGCAGAGCAGGTAGGATATAGGGCAATAACGATAGGAGCCGAGCGTAACGCCAGAACGGGAGCTCTCCAGCGACTCATTAGGGGCTTTGCATATGGCGGCGTCAACCTCGAAAGGTTAACCAATATTGGCAGAACGCGCGTAATTACGTCCCCGTAGCTTCAATAGTTACGCCCGTCTCGTAGTGCAAACATATCTGGCTACGGGCTGGCATGCACGCGTATACGTATAGGCACTAGGGACGTAGGGTGTGAGGTGTGGGACAGAGAGAGAGAGAGAGGAAGAGAGATAGATAGACAGAGAGATGAAAAAGGAATAGAGACGGAGGATGCACCAGCTGCATTCTACACTGCATTGCAAACGTTCGTTTCACGGGAGAAGTGGGATAAGATTCGCGCTATTGCGCTAATGCGAAATGCCGCAACATGAGAATTTCACCTATGGCGAGATTCTCGGCTCCTTTTACAGCATCACCTCTCCGCTGGTGCTAATCTAGCCAGTGGTACCTCTCCGATAGATGCCAGCTGCTATGGGAAGTCTGTGTTTCATGGGTATACTGCTTTATCACTATACGGTTATATCTGCTATTGGAAGAAACTCGAAATCACAGCACGTAAGGTTGCGTTTTCACGAGGCTTCTCTATGGAGTCTATATATATTCGGATCCCGCGAGATTAGCGTCGGCCGAGTAGCGGACGTGAGTTACGGTCGGATGATCTTTCAACTTCTGAGTAAAGATATATATATATATATACACGATTTGTCTTTTTCTTGAGTCCCCGCGTGCGTCGTCGATTATTTTCTTGCGTATACCGCCTTTAAGGATTGGGGTTGATAACTGATCGGTGTATATCCAGGATGGGAGTTACGTGAGTATATAAGCCTGAAAATCCTTTGGATGACTGTATGCGAAAAGATCGAACGGTGGCGGGACCACCTATGGCGAGTTGACGAGAGGGGTTGTTTTCTGACTCTCACTTTCATCCCCATTCCGACACCCTCCGGCAACCTAGGCTGCGATTTGATTCAGGGCCTACGGTCGTATATTCCCATATGCAAGGGCGTATGTAGGTGGTCGTCGCGTGGGGTAGGACTCTGGATGCCTGGCATGGCTTCTATAGGGGGTTGCTAAAAGTGAAAAGGAAAGCGAAGGGTGGCGTTATGGACGGATAGTGGCGAGAGTGCAAGGGGGAAGTTTTGGGGTCGAGACGCGGCGCGCCGCGGCGCGTGAGCAAACGAAGGGGTTTCCGTTGAGAGATGGCGCTTTTATTGAATGGCTCGAGTGTTGCAAGGGACGCCCCCGAGATACCGGGTGTCCCGAAAGTGTTCGCGCCCTTTGGCGATTTACTGCGGCCATTTTCACGGGGTCTTTAGCCTCCCCCTACTACCCCCGACCCCACTCCCAGACGTTCTCTGCCACTTTTTTCCAAGGTCTCTCCGCTCTCGCGAAACCCGGAAAGGTTCGCGAGAGACTGGTGAAAAAATAGGCGCTACGAGCCACGAAACCTACTTTCGGCCTCTTTTAGGGTGAAACAGTGAGAGGGCAAAAAAAAATGAAAAAAGAAGGAAAAGATCTAAAGGGTCTACGTAACGCGTTGCGTGAACGGAATAATTAAATTTCTACAAAAATTCTCATCCCTCATGAAACGACGAACTACAGATATACTGCATTCACAATATATTCCTATATAAATCTAAAAATTTTCAATACCCATAAAAAAAAAGTCTCGTCGTCTAAGAAAACCAAATTCGTCACGTCCTCCCCTCCCTCCTTCGTCCCTCGCGGAGCTGCAGTGAGAAACAATGGCCGCGTTCGGAGTGGCGCACATGCGAAGTGCGTAAAGGGTATGGTTGGTCGCATTATTAAGCAAGTAAATTAATAGCGGCTCGTAAAGGCTCAGTCGGTCCATGGGGTCGAGAGAGAGAGAGAGAGAGAGAGTGAGAGTAAAAGAGACAGAGAGAGAGAAAAGAGAAAAGGGCGGGCAAGCCAGTGACTAGAGAGCGTAGGAGATACGTACACTAAAGAGAGACTAGGTGAGGCTCCAAAAGAGACAGGGAAAGGGTTAACAGAGGGTGGATTCCATAATAAACAATGCCTACCCCGTATCCACATATAGATACATATATACATATATATATACAGAGTACGAAGTGAAGCGCAGGAGTGTAGAGACACGAGGGTTGCTAAGCAAAGCAAGTAAAGCACCTGTGGGAGCTAGCTGTACGTAGGGGCAAATAGGGGGTGGGACTATGCGAAAGAGCAAGAGAGTCCGAGTGAGGATGCTTGGCGTGCGTTAAAGAGAGAGGGAGGAGCGAAGCGGAGAAACAGCAAGGAGAACAGAGAATAGAGAGTAGCAGCACAGAGAGTAGAGAGTAGAGAGTAGAGAGTCGAGCTGGCGAACGGGCGAGCGAGGCAAACCCCGGGAGGAAGCCAATCAATAAACTCACTCACTCACTGCTATAGAGAGACCTACTCGCACTGGAAATGCCTACCAAGCTAGTAGAGCGAACCGGTGAAGCCACCATTATGTACACCCACTCGCCTACAGCCATTTTGTACCAACGTCGTCCTGCTGGCCCGATTCGACCCCGCCAAGGACTCGGCCTGATAAAGTTACCAGAAGGGCTTTTAATCCGGTGGATAAAAATTTAAAAAAAATTTACAAGCTTCGTTAAGGGTGGTTAGCGGGGTAGGAAAAATTTTAAATTAATCCGTGTACCGTCTGTGTGTTCTTTGGACGAAAAACAAAAAAATCTCTTTCGCTATCCTCCCGTTATACCTATAGGTATGTGTATATAAGTCCTTGAGCGAAGTGGATATACGTTTCCACCTACGCGCGTACGAGCCGACGAGTACAAAAGGAACATCCAGAGCTTTTTACTATATAGAGATACGGCGAGGAGCCGTGATCCTTGGAGGGTGGAAGTGTAGGCACACTCGGGGATGGATTGGGGGAGTGAAAGGACAGGGAATAGCTTTCCGAAAAGCGACTAAGTTTAACCCATAGTCCCGGCTAATGACTAATGAGCCGCTCCGCTATCCGTAAATCCCTCTTTCCTTCTGGAACGTGAGGCTGGGACAGCTGACAGCTCCCTTCGTATCTCGAGTGACTCGTCCTTATCTCTGAACGTTCCCCACCTTTTTTTTTCTTTTTTTTTTCCTTTTTTACTCAATTTTATTTTCATGCTACAAATTCGCCACGGTTTCTGTATACGAATTCAGACGGATATCACGCAACGCGTTATAAAACAGCGAAGAACACACTAAGGAAGCGCCACGCGTGAAATCAAAGTAAAAGACAATATCGTTGTGTCGGTGGGCGTTAATGAAAACTTACCCGTAGGCAGCCAAAGTCGGATCGTAAGGGTAGTAACCGGTAGCCGCCGGTTGAAGTGCAGCGGTGCCCCATGCCGCACCCATATCCGCTGTCATCCCCATCCCCGTGGCGTCCTTCAGCCCGTAAGGATTACCCTGAAAGATAAGAGGGCGCATGAGTTATCACAGCAGGCAAGTGTACGTGTATATAAGCGACAACTAGATAAATCATCCCCATAACTATATATTACAAGGGTAAAGAAAATTCAAAGATAAAGATTGACTCGTGTCGGAATAAGAGTAAAGGGGAGAAGAAAACGGAGAAGAATAAGTGATTCTCGAGCTAATTCCCAGGAGGGTGCCCAAAGCACGAGGAAGAAGTGGGGCTATACACAGAAGTGGGTATATATCCAAGACGAGAGGGATGAAGTGGCCAGGGCCAGCAGAAAGCGGCCGAGTATTAGGTGGCTAATGGTAGCACAATGGGATATTATTAGTCCCGGCTTAGGTGAGGCCGGTATAGGCTGCTGCTGATGCTGGCGCCAGCGCGTTTCGTGTTTCAGCCATCGCGTCGCTCTTAATTCTTCCTCCTTCTTTTTCGCCGCGTCTGATTTCTCCAAGGGTCTTATACTTTCTCGTGGTACGCTCGCGTAGTCTCGTACGGGACTTGCCAGGGACGTTCCCAGGCACGAAGTCGCTGCTTTCCACGACCGCCGTCCTCCTGGTCCCAGAACTCTCGTCGCCACGATCTTGACGACGCCAGTTCGGTCAGCCTTTAACGGCGTACTGCGGGTGGTCCTGCGTCACCTATTGTTACGACCCTGAAGCCGGGTCCTCATGGCTATACGTATATAATCGTGTTGTCGCAAGAGCCACGTACCTTTGCTCACTCGCTATACACGATTGTATACCTATAGCAGTATGTATTAAGGCAATAAGCATGCGCCGTGTTCTGGACGCTGCATAAAACGCATTAGGCATGAGGTGCAGACCACCCCTATAACTAACCCTCGTTCCTAACCAGGCACTAGGTCTTGTATATAATCTATATATATATATATCTACCCTATCTAGGCAATACCAACCCCTTCAGATCCATTCGTTGTCGCCGATTAAAAACCACGATGCTACCTCGCGATTAACACCAGCGACAAGGTGACGCTGGGCCAACTATTCTCTTATCGAAACAACTGGCAGGGCCTCGGACTAATTAAATAGGGACCGCCCTAGCGATTCGTTAGAGGACGTCAGAAGTTACCCCCTACCCTACTGGGAAAGCCTTGGAGACAATGTATAACCATGCCCACCGATGTCTCGGCTGACGAATTAGGCCTTCTGCTTCTCGCGCGACAATTTAATTAAGGCAAGGGGGAAGAGTAGGCTTGATAAAGTTTCGAGACTCACCGACCCCCCTCGGTACTCCCCCCACCCCTGCTGCTTCAAGTCTCATTGTCGGATATATTGTAAGGGGCCAACCCGGGGCCGATCGGATCCAGAATGCCTGGATCGGGAAGGAAGGAATCGGGGCCTTACTTTCTTTCTTTTTTTTTTTTCTCAGACTGGGACCACCGTGCACGCGGGACTTACTGCCCTTGTTGGCCCTCGGCCACTTCATTCAATGCTAATCCGATTCTTATTATATTATAATGCTTGTTGGGTGGAACGCGTGTTCCCTCGCGTAACCGACCCGGACGACCTCCTATACCAACGTCGGAAGCACGTGCTTTCCAATTTAAAGATCCGTCACGTGACGTACCCATACTTGGTCCACTTCGCACCCTATCCTTATTAATTAATCATACCGATATACTAATTGTGGTTAAGAATCGCTCCTCCGACTCTCTCTATGCAAATATTTTTGCTTGTGCATATTGGTATATACCTGTATATGGGTGTGGTATACAAGGGGGAATCAGCCATTGCAATTTTTATACATACTCGCACTATACCTATGAGAATAAATCTGTTACTATAGTAAAAGCTTGCAAAGACAAGGCGTAAATGGGTTTCAGCTACGAATCGAAATCCGTTACGGCGACACGTCGCCATCAAATAAGACAAATCCTCTCGGTTGACGAGACGTCCTGTCCCGTCTTGTCTGCACTCTTCTTATTCCTTCCAGCATCCCTTACCAGCCGACCCTACCCTCTACGGGGGCTGTATTGATTCTATAAACTCTCGCGCCTCGCGTCGCTATAGCGAATTTCACTGCTTTCTTTTTATTTATTGTTCTTTTTTTCTCTCTCTCTCTCGGAACAAGTCTTGGCAGTCGTACGTAAAATAAGAAAAATAAAGAAAAAAAATAAAGAAAGTATTCCTGATCCAGGTGGCGCCAGTTGAGCGTATACGTAAAGGCGTATGTGAAGTGGATGGAACTTTTTGGAAAGGCATCGCGAGATAAGTATCTAGTCACGGTTGAATCGTTACCCCGTGGCGCTCTGGTAAGTAAAGGCGATAACGCTTTAACAATATTAATCGCTATCGTCGATCGCGATATCTACTCTAATTGTGCGGCATCATCAAAGTCAACCTTAAAGCATCTAATCGTAGCGGGAGCGACAGTCGTTCGCACCGATGCCGACAGAATGTTGGCGATTCAATTTTGACTGGGGGAGAAAGAAAATGGCAGAATTTTATGGATATTGCTATAGGCGATCTAGACAGCTGATGGGTAAAGTATACGACTGTGAGTAAAGAGCAAGCCGCGTTTTCAAAGGTGACAGGGACCGACTTATCCAGCGGACTTGCCCGTTTGACTGACGAGAAAAGTTGGCGAGGTGGCAGAGGAACGAAATCGTGACTGGCCCTGACAGTGAGCGACGAAAGACGATAAGAGAAAAGGTGTTATTACGAATAAACATAAGGAATTCGGTCGCTGGTTGTGACGCGGCCTAAAGCGCGCCACGAGATAAATTAATTGACAGCACGGCCTAAAACCGACCAATTAGTATAATTACCCCGATAAATTCAAATTTAATTGGTCGAGCTTATACCTTCCGCCTCGATACCAAAAACCGTTCCCATCGCATCAGCCTTAAGGCGAGTTTCGCGTTGACTTCTTATCGCGTATTCACTACCGTCTTACACAGAGCGACAAGAATTGAGAACATAACCGGTATGCTCATAAATGCCAAAATAACCTATGAATTTTAAATAATAATATTAAAAAGTCCACATACATATTTTCCTATTCAATTTACCCAAGCCGTATGTAAGTCTACGGTCGATTAATTAATTGCTAATATAAATGATACACCCTATAGATTAAAACAAAGGCAATTGCCACGCATGCAAATGAAGAGCGTATGTATACGAAAAAGTAAACCTTTAGGAATTTCAATTTAGCGTTGATTATCGTTCAATAAATAATACCTACAAGACTGCCGGGTGGTACGTGCTCGGATTCCCAGAGCGAAAGGTCGAAGGTAACGTAGATGGAGACAGAGGTTATGTACGTATAGCAGAAGGTGTCGATGTAGGTATACAGTAGGTGGTACCGGCGGTAGAGTCGGAGGTAAGAGGAAGTATATAAGATAGAGAGAGAGAGAGAGACGCGTCGAGCGATTTCGACGCGTGTTTTGAAAGAACGTTTGTTCTACAAGCTGCTGGGATTTAGCGAGAGGGTGTCGTGGGAAGGAGGGGGGTGGGGGGGACGTAATATTTTGAAATATGTTTTGAATATATTTTACAAGATTCGCGATAGCGCCGCGTAGTGGCTACCGTTGAAGTTTATCGTCCCGTTGACGACGTCTGCTGGATTATATCGATGATTTGCGAACGATCCGCGGCCATTATAACGACATCAATAAATAACGAGCTACTGACGCATAAATGAGAAGTTTGCCTAAGGATGATCTATCAAGTGTCTCCTGTCCACCCACGTGGAGTATCAGGCTAGTTCTTAGGCATCCATAGTGCTCGGGATACCAGCGGCTAGGTTAGGTTAGGTTTAGTCGATATGATGAAAGTCTGGACAGACACCTGGTGCACTTCTCCAGGGTTGGTCCAGTGCCTAGGGATGCCGTTACACGTAGAGTAGAGATACCCTGGATGATAATGAGGAAGTCAGGACTCACCAATGGCGAGTAAAAGGCAGAGCTGTCCATGCCGATGCTGGGGTAAGGACCCTGATCCGTGGTAGACGGCGTCGGGGTGGGGTACGAGGAATACGAAGTGGCAGTGGGTGCCAGTCTAGGATATGCACCAAGGGCCAGTCTCGCAGCGCTGTCATATTGACAGGAGCACACTGTCTGTCCTGTGACAGGATCGGTCATCATGGGCCTGCCATTTTCGCAGCATCCTGCCCCTGGTCCGGTAGAACCACCCACGGGAGTAGTTGCGCCCCCGGATGCGCCAGGTGCGGCGCCGGTCGTCGTCGTGGCGGTCGAGGACGGCGACAATGCTCCAGGACTTAGAGCACCGCCCGACGACATTGCCGGCGACGTCGCCGTCGTCGGCTGGCCACCGCTTACCAGGAGCTGAAACAGCCAGAGAATCATTCCTCGGGGTTTTCGATGGTAACTGCTTGAAATTCATGCGTCATTGAGGGTTAGGTTAAGTCGTATTGATAAAGGTTTAAGGTTGGGTTGGGGTTACCTATTTCAATGACGATTTACATGTTCCATTCTATTCGAGGGATGGAAATTTAGTATCTAACTACCACTGGAGACCAGAGCACCAGGATGGGATTTATATGTGCGAGGTTTTGTCGCATACGACCAGTAAAGCTTCTTTCACAATGAAACATCTGTCGAATACTCTAGTAATTAAAAGAAAGCAGAGTTAAAGCACGATAAGGAGTGTAATTAAGAGTATCCACGAATTGCACGATAAGTCCTTATGCACTTGTAATCGAGCCTATCCAATGCTTCTGTTGTGTCTAATTAATTAGCCACTTTGCTGCTTATCAATTTTCACGGGACGCAAGGCGTCCCCGACAACGACGCTTGTTTACTCGCTTCTACGCACAAGCAATGTCATTGCTTCTCAGGCGGACTGATACCAATCTCTATTTTGACGCCATGGAGGTGTTTCAGGATACATGAATTTGCCTGTTAATGTTTTTATAGTATAGCTCAAGGCACACAATTAATTAGTCAGAATACAATTTCCATGTAGTCATAGAAGAGAAGAAAAAAAAATAATTAAATTATCGTTTCATGACTGTCACGTATTTTCGAATACGTCGTACAAGTCCACGAGAAATTTTCTACAAGAATCTCAATTTGGGTAAAGAATCGATAATGCGAAAAATACGTGTGATTTTCACCGTTTTTTCAACGTTTTCTTTTTTTAGCGAAATGTACAAAAAAAGAAATATTAACAGTGAACAAAGGATTTCTACTGGGTATACGATCCAGGGCAGTTCCTATAGACGTCTACGGAATCTCTTCCCATTCCCAGTAAAGCTTGGTTCCCATCGGAACCTTTTAAGAGGCCATTTCCAAGCCGCGATACTTCTTCCCAGCCCATGAAAATCCCCGATTGTCACCAGGGAATCCACAAGGAGGACGTTTGCTAATTCGTAATTCTTGAAGCCCCGCTTAACCCCAGGTTAGGTTAGCCATCTAACGATACTGCTCGTTATTAGGGTTAAGGTATGGATTAGAAAAGCAAGTTTATCGACTGGTTCAAAGAGCTTACAATGACTGGTTACATATACGCAGTAAAGTAAATCATTCGAATTTTATTCGAATTTTTTAAATTACCACCGATCAAAAAAATTTCTTTCTTTCATTTTTCAAAAATAATTCATAATCAATCTAAGACGCTTTACGACCTGTCACGTGGGTTGGCTTGACATATCCTCTCTCTTGTTAAACAAAGATATATTACAATTCGCCGACTTTTTTCATTCGACAAATTAATGCTTTTAACAACCTACAAAATGGATTCTGATACAAACGTATATCGCCTTGTAAAATATTGCATAAGAATTCATGAATGAGATAAAACTGTTATGCAAGATATATTATTGTACAAAATATATTAGCTACCCAATCGCCTATCTTAGTCGGTACACCCATTTTCTTTCATAATTACACGCACTGTATACAGTGACGATAAAACGTCGCATCCCTTAAAAATAATTCATCCACATTGTCATACCTTTACGAATGCCCTCAGAATTGCACCCTTAAAAATACGAACCGGTTTTCACCGGTACTACACTGGCGACAGAATTCTCCAACGCATAAAGGGAAGCCAGTGGATTTTTCGCGAATCCCTAAGTTAATTACCGATCAGCCGATCTTCCGGGAAGTTTACCGTTCATCTGGCTTAGGGTCGATCCTCAAGAAAGTAACTAGACATGCGCGACAGTCTTTCGGAAAGAAGAACCTGCACGTAAAGTCGTCTACAAGAAGTCGATCGGTGGTCAGTGCCGATATCAGACGAATTAACGAGGACGAGCCAGCAGCAAGGTGGAGGAATCTATCAGGATGGTTAAAGAGAAGGAAAAAAAAAAAATTGAGAAAAAAGAAAAAGAAAAACGTGAACGTCGTCGCTAACTAAGATGGCCGCAGGGTATACCGATATGCAAATAATTATCCGCGAGAAACGAAGATAGCCATAGTCTAGCCACGAACGACGTACGTAGCGTCCGTAAATTATCCGCAGCCACGATGTGCATCGCAAGAAGCCTGAGTATAATAATCTGAGCATCCCTATGCAACGCTGCAACTGCATAGACCTGATGCACTGGAACGGAGTACGTAGGTACGGTAATGAGAATGAACATAGCTTAAGTAATGTCGAGTATACTATAGAATATAACTAGATTGTAAAATCCACAGAGAGAGAGAGAGAGAGAAAGTGCAAGAGCCTCACGCAATGCAGGCAGTATTTAATGCATTTGAAAATTCATAATTGCAACGGCCGATTTCATACGTCATGTTTGAAGACTAGCGTGCGATTCGCTTCGTAAGTTTCCGTTATACCTTAGAGAAATAATGCAGCTGCACTTGCACTCGGAATCCCTTGCACTGCTACTCCTTACGAAAAAGTTTGATATAGTTTTCTTTTTTTTATGAAAGCTTCTCCTCTCTGCGCCTGCGCTCTCTTCGTCCGGCACTGGTATAGAACTATGCGCATAGTCTATGGTTTATGGGAGTTTTAACGCGCGGAGTAAATGGGCGGGAATTTTAAATATTTTTTAATTGATAAGTACGAGAGAGTGTTCGACCGGTTTTGGTAGTTCGTTGACTCTTATATACCAGAGTGTATATATATATACAGTGTACTATATATATATAATATACGTATAAAAGAGCATCGTATAAAAGCCTGTACAAAATCTGTCAGTGGAAGATTAATCGAGCGTGCGAATTGCTGTATAATAGATCGCTATGCGAGCTATACGCGGATGCAGCTGACTGTCGCTTAATAAAAACCGACAGTTGGCCTAATTAACTTTGGCACATGAAACAAATATAAAATTTGAGGAATTGATCGTCGATCGATCCCTCTTCTCATTGGAGCAGATTATACCGTATCTATGAATGAGCGATGAGCGACGATACTGTTAGATGTGTAATGTGACAGCCAATATAAATGTACCTGTTCAACCTGGGACATTCAGTGGCGGGAATTATGAAATGAGAGAAAAAAAAAGATAATTCGACTCACAGCATGGGATTGGCTAAATGCAACGGCTAAGCTAATAAGCGGTTCACTTCCTTTTAAGCTGGCATTTACAATTCTCATGTAAGAGGCATGGTATTAGTGCATGTAATAAGTGATCGCGGTAATGACATGATTGGACAAACGAGCCTCCATTAGAACGTCGCTTCCATGTGTACGGTGTTCGATTATTATGGCTAACGGGAAAAGTGATTCTTAGATTGTTGCGATTTTTCTTTTTATTTCTACTGTGCTTATTGTTGTTATTATTTTTTATTTATTTTTTTAAATAATTTTATGCATCCTCAAGCTTATACCAAAGGACGTACGGACGACAGTGCGTGATCTCAGCGACGGCCGTCGCCGAGCCTTGAGGAGGCAGGTGCATGCGGGAGCCGTTCACTCTACCGCAGACGGACTGTCGACCTTTTTATATCGACTCGGATATACACTTTCTCGAATTCGTGTCTGTCATTAAATTATTGCGCGCCCTTGAAAGTAAACCCTTTTCAGGGATATTGACGAATTGATGAGAATTCGTCATTTGCGATTGGTATCTTTTCGGCACAGTGAAGAAAACAAATATTTGCGGATTTCTATAGCGATTCTGCTTCTGATCATTGGGAAACGCATGAAGTTTTGGATATGATATAGAAATTTTTTGAAAAATTATACATTTTGAAAATATATGATTCTTATGAGATAGGGGTGTGCGTGTTCTTTTTTTTTTACTGCTTTGATCAGCCTTACTAATGTATCTTCTTTGTATGCGTTATGCGTCGAGGCAGTGAATTTAGTCGCGATGTCGCTGCGATTAACCCGTAATTGAATATTCATATATAAACGTGTCGCCGTGATAAACAGTGGGTAAAAAATAACGAAGAGCAAAATTGATCCGATCAGGTGACTGATAAAATTATTTATATTGCTAATTCACTGTGAATCAATGTACTCTTACAGAATCCTCTCAACCTTGACAATTAAACAGAGATCAGACGATACGTGATTAATTCTATTTTAAAATAACATTAAGCTCACCTGTGAAGCCGACGGATACGAATATCCGAACTGAGCGTAGGCTGACATAGTTAATAAGACGAGCGACAATGATTGGAGTTTTTGTCGCGCGCGCAAATACAAATCACAAGCGCACCTGCACGCACTGCACTGTCACTGAGCGTCCGAAGTATGCGAGGATAGCGAGTAGCCCAATAAAAGGAGCCGATTGAATATCGATAAAAAAATATGGAATAGTAATACGTGAACGTATGATGGTAATGAGGAACAGGTGAAGAGAGAATACGGACCGTGCCGTAAAGAGGAATCGGTCGTACTGATAAACTGCCATCAGGGCATTTTCGTGTGATAAGGATTTTTTCGTCGGCAGGACCGCATATTGTTTCCGTCGTGACGCAACACCTTGGACGATACTTTTTTAAGGGTCGTTTATCCCTCCTGTCGAATATTCACTTTCCGAAGACGATATAACCCGGCACAACTGTCTCACAACGATGAACAACACAGTCGATCCTGAATATCTTCCTCTTTCGGATGGCAGGCGGGAAAACAAAAGCGGCGAACCGACGTGGCAACACAAAACAAACAACGAACAACGGGCAATCACCGGGTCATGGGACGGACATTCGGACAGACGTGTTACGAGCGATTAGTTATAGAGTTCGTTCGGTCCGTCCCCTGTTCTCAGGGCTCTCCAGTCTGCGACTGACTTGGTTCCACTCACACCACTTCATCGGCTTCCACTCCACTTCGTCCCGAACCCCCCTCTGGTGAGAAATCGAGAAAACAGCCACCCCCACCATCGTCACGTGAGCGTGGTCTGTGAGAACGGACCAATCGCGTTGGCTCTATCGAAGCTAGGGGCGTGGCCGTTGAACTGCTACGCGCTGGCTCATTGGCTAGCGTTCTCGCCGGTAGGCGTGGCCAGCAGTGGCCACGCCCACTTTCCTCGAAATATCCTCTCTCCCCTTCCCAGGGGAAACTACCGTGAAACAACCGTCCTCCCCACCATCCGGGAAGAGCAACGGCGAACAAGGAGAAACGAGTGTGTTTACGCGAGTCGACTCTTGTCAACTCGACGGCGAAGGACTTAAATCTCTCGTTTCCCCCTGGTTCTATCGTATTTTCACTGATATGCACCCGACCCGAGATTTTCCAACCCCTTTCCGATATCCACGATACTGCTAGTCCCTGTACACTGCTGATCCCATCGACAACTTTTTCTTACTCGTATACCGGATACAAGAAACATGAGTAACGAGGTATCGAGACACTTTTCAGTATGGTTATCTGGATAAGGAGTAACAAAGCCTCTATACACGTATTTATGGCTTTCAACGGGTCTACCAAACGAAGCATAAATAACACGTCAATTATTACTGTACAATTATAATATGCAAAAGTAACAGTGAAAAGTCGACAGCAATAGGTCAGTAATAAAATTAAACCACTATACCCTTAAAGGTCAAAAGAGATAATTATTGCCGTGAACAATAAAGGATTCTTTGACAATTAAAAACAATAGATACGAATACCAGACGCATAATCGATTCAAAATTATTACTATCTGCCATATGGATGATAGTCAATGCCAAATTCAAATGACAATCGTACGCATCGGCACGTAATGATTTCATGGCTTATTAGTCCATATCCAAAGGGCCTGTAGAAAGCTTTGCCAAGTTTCGAGTTTCAGTTATCCGGAAGACATTACCAGTGTTAGCCTATTGGGCTACTGCTAGTTTCCACGGAAGTTTCTCCTGGCTCAATGGTCGATTTGCTCCACGGCACTTTGCCGAAATTTCCTAGAGGATAATGAATGAGAGAATGGAAATGGGGGAGACTCGATGCAACGAGGCCTAATGCCACTAATAGGATTAGTCGACAGGTCTGTAAGTACGGGTCCTTGTAGATAAGGGTTCTGGCCCGATCTCTCCCTTTATACCTGCAAAAGGACCTACAGTGCTCCAGGAAACCCCTCAACGAAAATGATTTACTACCCTGCGTAAACCCAGTGACCTGCCAATCACGCCCCCTCCCCCTCACAAACAGTCATTAACATAATATTTGTTTGGAAAACTATTTTCCCTCCATTGATTTCGAGTATACCATTATATGCTATATGATCCTTGTATATATACTTATTATGGGACTACATAACCCCATGACCTTATGAACTCTCAGGTAGGAAATCAGTGACCGTCATTGGCTTAGATATTCAATTTTCTTAAATTTTCGTACCCGACTAGATTTTTTGGACTGCCATAGATTTTATCGTGACAACATTTTACTGATACCGGATCAATAATTATTGAGATTTTGATATATTGTACGTAAAATCATAAATGATGGATCCTTATTAATCGTAATGATTAATTGCACAATAAATTGCCATTTCTGTAGTTTTACTCGCGACGGTACGTTTTACCATGTCTATCAGCATTGACAGTAAGTTACGAACTTGTGACGTAATCGATAATCGATATTCACTCGTTCCGACATTCGTATTCGAGCATTACGATTGATCTACCGTGTAATTATTATTTTATACAAATTTTATTATTTCATACAAATTATTATCGAGGACGATGTGTCTCCTTTGTAATTCACTGAAAATATTTTTTTTATTTATTATGATACAAAGTTCAAGAACCTATTGAACTATTGGGCCTAGAAGTAAATTCTGATTTATTTATAATACTCAATCGTGTCAGTCATTGCTGTGGCGTTCTAGTAACGCGAGAAATAATTTCTCTGGTAAGATCGATCGGTATCATTAATCAATTACAAATAATATAGCAGACACGTAAAACGTCACAGGCACCTACACACACTCGATTCAATTGCATCAATAACCAATCAATAGATTTTCCGCGGTCTCGCGAGTGTACAAACGATTCCCAAACAAATTGATAGTGAATCGTTATAACTCTTATCAGATAAAACAATAACAAAGGAACCGACGGATTCAAAACAATTAGCAGTCCGTTTTTCAAGTAAGTAGGCACTTACGTCAGCGCGTCGTCGTTGAGGCGTCGGGACGTCTAATTCTTTTGGTATTTTTTTTGTAAATAGGCTTTATATATATATATATATATATTGCGTAGGCTTTGCCGGAGTCTCTTAAAACTTTATAAATACAGTCAGTTAGGTAAGTATCAGTAGGCTAAAAGAAGGTAACGGGCCTGTTTACAATTGTCAGGTATTTTCGATTGATAAGAAACGGTACCTTAAGTACCTTATAGATTTGGGACAGAAGCGGAAAGAAGGTTAAGTTGGATCCTATCGCTTTTCGGTATGTCCACCGCTTGTTTGCGGGTCGAGTAAAAGTTAAACGGCTGTATCAAGTTTTGGGCATCTTTTCTGATAAAGCCACTTAATAATAAGGCCCTCTTGCTTTTCAAAAGGTATAGTACCTTTTGTTTTTGTCTTTAAACCGGATAAGGCACAGGACTCATGCCTTATCTTCTTTTCCATTCCATTTCCGTTCTACGGCTTCGCCTTCGGTATAGCAATCTGTTTCTGTTCTTTGGAAACAAGTTTTTTCGTCTGTTTAAAAAAAAAAAAGAAATAACAAGGTGCGAAAATTTGACAATCAGCGTGAAAGAGAAGTCTGGAATTTTGAAAAACGAATCGCTTCCGCTCTTCGAGAGTGGTACCTACCATTTGAAAAGGTCCAAGTCTAAACTTTACGACGGGTCTGTTTTTCTCGAATGTTTTTTTTTCTTTTCTGTTTCCACCGGATCCTCAGAAGCGCAATCGTAAGTCCCAGAGAGGCCCCGGCACGGTCGAATTGGGTATAAAGCAGGGTCTAATCTGAGCAATAAAACGGTGTGAATATCACACACTAGTAGGATAAAACAAAAGATTGTTAGAGAAGTCGAGGAAGGCGCGAAAGGGTGTAAAGGGAGGGGGGAGTAAAAAGGGGAAACTAATAAGGGAGGTCCCAGACTGCCCTGGCGCCTTCGGGGCCTCACCGAAGTCTGCAGGAGTTTTATTGAAGGACCCCCCTCCCCACCCTCTTCTTCTTCTTAGACTTCGGTCCGCTATGGCCGACCAGTATGTTGCCGTAAAAAAGCCGTCTCCCACTCTCACCCTCCCATCCCGAGTCCCGTTCCTGTTCCCTCGGCGGAGTAGCAACGACGAACGACCGAACCAAGGAACGAAGGAACGGTACGTAAAGGAACGACCAACGAAATGTCAACCGTAAACCTCGCGAGGCAACACTAATTAACCCGACTGAAATAAACTGCGCCTCGGAGGACCGCGCGGCGAGTCACTCTCCTTCTGTTCCGTCTAGGGTCGTTCTAAAAATCGAGAAGATCCCTTATTCCCAAGAGAAATATCCCAGCCTCGTCAAACTGTCGTAGTAATAGAAATAAGAAAAAAAAATCTTAGAAAACATCAATGAAAATCACCAGGATATTCCTCTACAGAATATTCCTCCATATTGCCCTAAAAGAAGAAAAAAAAGAAAAAAGAAAGATCGATTCCACCACCGAGGATTCATAAGAGGGCATAAGGCTCGGTTCATACTGTCGGACCTCATGAAGAGCAGCAGAAAGAGGGCTTCCACGGTGCCACGACAGTTCAACAGGGGCGACTCTATGGCTCGTGGAACCACGGGGTTTCGCCGCCCGCTGGCCACGCATTTCCATTTTACCCCCGTACAAGCGCGACGCATTATTTTCCTTGAGTAGTTTATACGTCGTGAGTCCGCGCGGACACCCACTGACGTGCGACTTATTTATAAAGACAGTTGGCGCCGGTATAAAGACATCTGCCTTGCGTTTTGGTATACGTAACCAACGATGTACATATGTACAGTTCTTTTTTTCTCGGTATAGCTTGTATACCCAGGAAGTATACCTGCACGAGGAAGTTACGTTGGGTTTAAGATAGAAACATAAAAAAAATTGTTATTCCTTAGGGCGCCATTATCGTGACGACTGTTTTAAGAAGCTTTTCTATCTTGTAAATCGGATCAAAGAATTCACAGCGTTTACGCAACAGACTCCCGACGCCATTACGGTATCCCGCTTCGACGACCGACGTGACGTCTTCGACCCTGTGTATACGAAGCCGGATCGCAGCTGATGGAATTCGTGCAAGCCAGGCAACGATAGGGAATCGCGTTACGAGAATTGAGCTTATCGCGATCACGATGCTCCACGTCGATACTTAGAAACGGCGCACAAGCCGTATTAACGTTGGGTCGAGATAACGTTTGTATCTCGTCGATTAATTGTTTCTTCGCTTCTATACTAATAGCGTGCTCCGCCATTGCGTCACTATAACGTTCCACAGTGAAATTTTATCCTTGGTACACAATGGACACGTGACTGTTTTTTTTATAGTTTAATCGTCAGTAGTGGCAAAACAGATGAGTGGCTAATAAGGTGAAATATCCTGTGTTGAGTTTCTTAGAAATTGCATAAAAATAGATAAAATAAAAAATCGCATTACCGATTTGCAATTTTTTCATTTTTCATCTTTTTTTCTCATCGTAATTAATCATCCTTGGTTTAAAATAAAAAATTCAAGGTATCAAGTTCGCCGAACTTCCACGCTCTATCCAGATAATAACAAGCTCGTTCTCCAGGATTATCTGCAATCGGGTTGCACAGCGCACGAGGCATCGCATGAGCGATTCGCCTCGGACGTTACGTGCCCATGGAAAATGAATAGGTAATTACGACGCATCTATAATGTAGAGAGACAAGAGTTTCGTACCGACGTAGTAGAAGTTCAGGCGATGAGAATTTCTTGGAAAAACATTTTTTTCACGTGCATGTCCCATAGTACCCTCAACCATACATACACCTAGCCATATACACACCTAGCCATAGTGCATCGAAGCTCACAGAAAACTTAGTCAAGAATAAGAAAGAATGAAAATGAGCAAGTGCAAGGAAGAGCGTGTGCATGCTCTCGTCAGGGAAGTACAGGTGCACCCAGTATATGCAACAAAGTCAAGGTAGGCTCAAAGGACGGTGGCGTAAGGGGTTAAGGTATAGGAGGAGGGTGGGTGGGTAACTTGCAAGGGGATAATGATCGACGGAAGTGTTCGTGCTAAAATATGCAGATCCAGCTAAATTACCGGAGTAGCACCTACCCTAGACTGACTTCTCGGTAGGATATCTACCTAACCTACCAATACCTACGTGAAACCTAGAAAGAAAGAAGGCGAACGTATATTAAGAGTTTTAGTGGTAGGACGATACTATAGCATAAGATATGGCAGTGCACTACCGGGCGCATGCCTTCGCGTTCTCCTTCCATTGCAACGATGCCTCGTACGAGCGACCAAAAGGAAATTCTGTAGTCGCTATGGGGATCCGGAGGAATGGCGTGAAGCATGCATAGGATGGCATGCGTGGGAAACTATATACCTCTTCACGTCAATGGCGCATCGCAAGCGTATAATTAATTTTTTTTTTATTAAACACAACCGCACCCCCCATGCCGATCGAGATCGATCAACCGATCGAGATATACACCGGGAAAATCTGCAATTCTCCTGGATAACACGGAATCGGTAGGCTCTCGTGAATTTTACCGCCGACGGATAATTCTTTATAATTTGATCGGCGGGAGCGGACGTGGCCGATCTGAGAATCATGGGGGCCCCATATATGGCAAGTCGAGAGGAGATGAAATTTCTTGGGAATTAATGAGGAGAGGGTTGAACGTGGATAAGAGAGGGGGTTAGAGAGAGGGAGGGAAACGAAGACGGCTATTTTAGGACAATTCTGTATATCTTCCTATAATGGCGACAGTCGTGATTCGTATAGGAAATTAATTGACGAAAATTAATTACTCCTCTACCCAACCTTACCCTCTATTTCTGTCCTACGTCTCTATAGTTGTACTTCGCACGCCTTTTCTCTCCACGGGAAAATGGCTACGTCCGATAGGTATGTCGAATTCAAAACAACGAAGCTTTCAACGACAGAAACTTACTTACTGATAAACACTCGTGCCGTCGGTCTCTCCTACCCCGCGGGAACTAATTAACTTCCTAACACGAAATGCCCATTACGTTTTCGAGTAAACTTAAAATGACCGGCGCGAACTGCGACGACAATGCGTAACTAACGTCGCGCAGGCGATAATAAACAGTGCAATTATCACGAAGAGACTATATAGTATAGTCTGGCGTGCCTTGTAAAAATATTGCAATCGCCACAGTCTAACGTGGATATACTGTGTGTCTGTATGGAGTATTTATAAGCGTATAGGGATCCGTTATAATAATAATACGTTATACGTAATCTTGAATTGCATCGAGTCGCTCATTGAAACTAGGTAAAAAGAATCTGATTGGCAGTTTATGTAATTTGCAAAATATTTCTATCCCCATGGTAACGCATTTATCCATGTATATACTCATACGTGGGAACGTACGCATTTATACCTGATACCTATACTCACGTATGCTATGTATACGCGAACCAAGTAAGCAAACACAACGCCTTCACGTAGGTATAACGTCCGTAAGTATTCCGCCTACTTTACCTGTTAACAAATACAGCCAAGCGGTTAACATACATTTATGATAATTTATTATGCTAACAACCCAGTGTATTATGTTCGACTCGGAGATACAAGCATATTTCAATATCAGTCCGCAACTAATCAAAACAAGAGCACACGCCTCGTTTCCCCGTGTACCTATTAAACGCTTACCAACCTGACGGACGTAAAAGAAATGTACAGTGAACGCGAGAATTCAGCCGCGATTTTGCCGTTGCGTTAGACACGCGTGCCGTGGGTACAGTGGAAGCAATAAAGAAAGAAAAAAAAAATGCATACTATCAGTTTACCCTGATAAAAAAAATTGTATGAAAGGATAGAAAAAATTTTTTTTCAAACTCGCCTATGGTACCACCTTCGTTGTGATGATCGATAGCGATCGATTGCATTATTTCAGTCATTGAATACTTTTGTCATGATCTCTGGATCATCGTCCTTCTAACGAAACGTCATCGGGTTTGCGACTCTGATATTATTTGTCAATGCCTGCTGCGTTCGAAAGTGGCTCCGATACCATCCATCACAGTGGTCAAAGTCGTGCGTGCCTGTGAGGCTATATATGCTCCACCCTGTACATTGAGTATACACATAGCGACTACGTGCCTCGTACGGATTGACGATGGTAGAACAGTGAGAATTGGATCTGAAAAAGGGCAATAGGTAAAGGAACGTACTGATATTAAAAAAAATAAAATAAGAAAAAGGTTAGATATTGGTAAACCGTTAACCATCGTACGATTCCCATGGATAAAAGTAGGTGGTAGGTTACGGGTGTCTAGGTGTGCGTAGAAAGGAGATCGCACCTTATGATTCATGAGTTGGCGCAATTGACCGTTGAATATTCATACGAGAATACATTAAAGACACATGGAAATAGGATAGAAGGTTTTGGCTAGCCTATTACCTTATATAGGGTGAGCCGTCTCGGGAGTGTCAGGATTTACGGTGTCAAGGGAACACATCTCGTACGACTGGCGTTCGCTGGGAGTGCTGTACTGTATGGTGGAATATGGAATTGGAATATTACTTTTGAATTTAACGCAAGCTTTTGGATGTTATGGGGTATGTTAACGACGGAGTTATATTGGTAATAGAGGGTATGGATTACTGGCTGTAAACAGGGTGAACGGAAAGAAAGGAAATGGAAGATACGTTACAGGTGAGAGAACGAGGTTCGCGTGCGGCAAACGAGCTGGCAGCTGCCTGCTCTTGGTTATACGGTCCCAGGTATTAATAATACGCGACTGACCGAGTGAGAGCGTGCGATCCTACTAAGGTAAACCGTCATTACGTAGTGTAAGAATCGACGCGCCGTTGTGTGTTGGAGGGAAGGACCCAGGACGTCCTTTGGACTAATTGCCTGGCTCAACGTTCAAGTCCTTGGTTGGTAGGGCTGAATTGTACTGGTGCCATTCTTTTTCTTTTTGGTTATGGGTAAGAATTGCATTTTTTGAAACGTGCGGATACCTGTGATTAAAACGAGTTTACGGGGTTAGGTTAGGTATGTTGGATTGTCAAGTAGCTGACGTGGTTGCTGAGTAACTTCTTGCGAAGCCAGGAGATGAGAATTGGGATGGAGTCTGGTGTGTCTGGAATGGATCTTGGACTAGGGTGGGTGCGGGGTACGGGAACGTGGAGGGTAGTATTTATCGACAGTGCAGGATAAACGGATGCTTGCCTTGCGTAATACGTATATAGATGGTCCAGGGGTAAAGCCCTGGGGGAAAGAAGTGGCTAAGCGGAATTAAAGGAACGACTTGTTGGTTAGTCGATTCTTTGTCTTTTTCTCGGTCTCTCTTTTCAGCTTGTATTCTTTACTAGTGCCTGCAGGTCCGATTCTCTTTCTCCGCAGCATCCCGTGTGAAAGCAAGCGAAAGGGGAGGAATGGTGGATGGAAGAGCGTCGGAGGTATAGTACTAGGTGGCTGAATGCTCGGCAATCTGTTTCCCAGGGATCCTCGGGGTAACTCGAGCAACCCCCTTATACTATATACCTTAGCCCAAGACTGTTGTAGCAAGAGTCGGGGGTTGCTTCCAGCACCGCGTAAGAAGGCACATCCGAATTGAATCATTGCTGAATAAGCGGGAAAGTGGCTGGGCACGAAGAGGGAAGAATGAAGTCGAGGTTGAGGGTCGTTTTCCCGTCGACTCCTTGCCATCCTGTCGGAAGTTTCTTTTCGTGGCGAGAGGGTGCCCGACACTGTAGAGAGCCCAGTCAAGCCATCCCCCCGGCGCGCCGCATTCTATCGGAATAATTTATCCGATTTGAAATTCTCACCCTCAACCCCTGATATAATCCTCGACCAACCGTCCTGAATTCGCACGGGAGAGACCTCCTTCGCGAATACAATGGCGAAAACTTTTCCAGTAGGGAAAATTAGCGGCTTCTCTCGGTCCGTTGTGCGTCTCGCGCCGCAAACTGTTGCGTCATAACTGGTAGGGGGAGGGGGTTGGACGAGCTCGAGGGCTTCGAGGAGGATCTCTGAAGTGTAGCAGATGAAGTACAGGATGGTATAAGCTCTCTGGCTCGAAGGTAGGTGGAGGAACTAGAGAATGCCGTGGTGCCTACGGCTAATGAAACAACGAGCGACGGGAGTATACCCGACATGGAACTGAATAGGGGTTGCTTTATATACCCACGTACTTACGTTAACGTGCGTCGAGATAAACTCCCCCGGAGTGAAGCACAGCCACGAGAATGGCGAATAGGGTCGCCTCCTCGTGCCACGTCGTTCAATTAGAACGCCGGGCTAAGTTAGCGTTTATGCCGCGGGGGGTTAAACTCGGATATGGGGTGTGACGAGTGGGTCGCCTGAAGTCTTAACCAATCGTATATTCGAGGCAGCATTAAAAATATTATAATATAAATAAAACATCTTAAACGCAATCGAGTATCATCCCTTACCACAAATATTCACATGGTCCAAGTACAGTCACTCTTTTCAATTCGAAGTGTCGATTGCGTAAGGAAACAACTTCATTCACCCCATGTTTTCATTGGTTATCCTCCCCAATCCCTTCACCCTTGTATATTGTGCCACGCGTTGCTCTTACCGTACCGTCATTATTGCAGCAGCCGATTTAGGGGTTGTTCCCGTTAACTTTGACTCCCGTCACGGATAACGCTCGTCTACCTTACTCTATACTGTAGCATAAGAGTAACTAACTTAACTCGAACTAACTCAATGAATATCCTGCACGTGTCCTGCGGGCGCCCAATGCGGGATGCACGTGTCACGTGTGCACCGACTGTCCTGCGTTACAGGAAAATGAGGAGGGTTGTATTGTAGTGTATATGTATATACAGTAGACTGTATACCTAGTGCATAGAAGATCCAATGGGCACTTTTCCAGAGAAGGGAATAAACTGCCTGTATAGAGAAAAGGGCCCTAAAAATGACTCTTGGTGTAGGGGTAGAGGGAGTGAAACGCGGGACAAGTGCGTGACAAGTGCGTTACCCCCCTCTCCCCCTTTCCTACCACCCCATTAAAGGACACGAGTGCCCCTTGGCTAAGAGAGTTAGCCGTGTGAACTTTGCAACGGGTCTGCGAAAAAGCCGTCGGCCTTATCGAAGCACTTTAGCGCCTCATCTCGCCCCATTGTTACTCCCCATAAGCGAGTCATGGGAATCTACCTATTTGATGGGAGGGGCACGTGAGATCAAATCTGAATAACTTGCCGCGACGCGAAAGACAAAGTTTTCCTTAGTTTTAGAAAAAATCAAAATTTCTAACCGATTAGAATTGTCGATGACACAATTTTTTTTTAGTACAGGATACACCTGTGTCGTTATACAAATCGTGTGTATGGTATACCATAGATAAACGTAGCGTTAGTTATTTTATAATTTTTAATGAAAAAAAATATATACGAATCCTGACGCTAACTGTTGTTAAATTTGTGATTTGAACAAACGCGATTCGTCGCTTCGGTTATCTAGCGATGTGCAGAAGCCTTGACGTTACTCGACAACGTAATGGCGTACGTATCTAATAACAACGCCATAAAATATATTTACGGCCTATTATCCACTTACGTGTAGTGGCGCGCCGTTCCACGTACGTGATATTATTATTTAATGAATTGTGGGAACAGGCTTGACGCTTTTGCAGAATCTACACGCAACGATACATCAGAAACATTGGTAGCGAGATACGGCCGCTAATAAATTTTATGTAAACTCGCCTTATACACTAACGACGACTATTACACTATGTCCAGATGAAAAAAAATTTTTTTTCTCAACGACAACACCGCTTCTCTGTTCCATCCAAGTTTATACTTAAAATCTATCATTCGATACCCAGAGTCAGATCGCCGTTTCTATGAAACGTCCCGAGTAATTGGTCCCTCTAATTATGAATTCGTCGTAAAGACTAGAAGAGAAAAAAAAATGCGTTCACAACTGACGAATCCCGGAGAGGCAAAACTGTGACGTTTCGTGGGACACGAGTTTCGAGATACTAGATAGATAAATAAGTTGGTTAGGTTCTTGACTATTTTCTAGGTTAAAACTAGCCTAGTATAAGGGAGCGACTACTAGAAGAAGATCGTGTGTATAAGACTTAAAAGATACTTGGAAAGCTTTTGTGACTTGTTTACTGTATATAGGTATATACATGCACGGTCGAAGTTCAACTCCGGAAGTGGAATGGTTTAATCTAGTAGAAGGTAAAGGCAGGTTTCAACGACACGGCCGGACACTGTTACCTTAGTGGATAGAACAGGGCACAGGTGTGTCCGTTCTATTCGTTATCGCGTCTAATAAATTTACCTTAAACTTCGTTTAATTGCCCTCGCTTTACCGGTCAGCCGACGCTTAGCTGTACGAGTCAAGCCGTGCGTCCCGACGCCCTTTGGGCTATATACACTTCCAACCGATATTTCACGACGCCACTGTCCGATTCTCTCGACACTTGGGATTTATGTTTGAAGGGTAGGTATAGTGTTTGGATGTTTATTTTTTTTCGGGGGGTCTTTCCCTCCAATTTTCAACTGTAAATAATTTTATGCCTACCGGGTATATATTACTGTTGGTATCGGTTACCTTTGGGGACTTTACGCAAAACTTCGTAACAACGGTAATACCCGCTAATTGTCAGTGAAAATATTTCTGACCCTCGTAAATAACCCAGAACCTAGTGAATGCCCTAAGTTTTACGATACGGTGACGTAAAAATTGTTCGTACCATCCCGTGAGCGTAACTCCATACAGAATTTGAGTATAGCGAAAAAAAGAGGCATAAAAAATACTTTCATATCTCGATCTCGTCCCCAATTTAATTCACAAAGAATCAGAACGAGCCTAGGCCTAATTAACAGCGCGAATCGTGATAATCTCTCAGCCAGGATACAGTTACTTCCCGTACGTGTTTGTCGTCTACTAAAAAAAAACGGTGGATCCTTGACTTTTTTTTTCGTACACACACGACACTTCCTGAAGATTCCCTAGTCGATATATCCCTATGACACATGACGCTAGAGGAAAAAAAAAAACTCTAGACAGCTTAATTCCAAATAGAAAAATTCCAGACTATCGAATGGCTATAGTCGATTCCGGGTTATCGGCCCGATCGGACGAGTTTGGTTTGACGTCTGTGACACACGTGTGTCCGCGTACGTGAAAAACGTGGCCTAATCCATCGAGACTGATTAGGATTGAATGTCGCGTGCATGCGTGCCGGTAGCTGCTACTGAAGAAGTCGCGTACCAACCTACGCTTTAAGAAGAAGGATAGGCATAGGAGTAGGTAATGGCATATGTGGTAGCGGAAGAGGGCAGGGAGGGTCATAGTGGTACGGGGTGCCTGTGAAGTAGGAGGAGGAGAGGGGGGAGGGGGGTTACGGGCTAGTATAAGTATACGCAAGCGGAATATAAAAATCGGCGTCGAAGCGATCGCGCTCCAGCAGTTTGCCTATGCGCGCGTAATAATCGGAATATTCCCACACAGGGCATCTTGGCCCGCCGTGGGAAACTCATACGTGCGCTTAGCTAAGTAACGAAGCACCCAACTGGCATGGCTGCGCTTGGTGCTTTACTTGCTTCCTTATTTATGTTGGTACTTATGGGTACTTGCTTTCGTTCTGTTGGTCACTTACTTGCTGGTAATAAATGGCGATCGTGGAATTGACAGGGAATCGGGTAATAGTTAGATAAATAGTTGGTCGCATGGCACAGGTACTTTTTGAGTGGAGTATACACGCTGTAGGGTGGTACCTTTGTAATTGGGTAGTAGATATATTAATTTTTTTAATTAGGCCAATTGGAAATTAAATTGGAATATTTTAGGTGTAACTGTTTAGGAAGTGGGAGAGATAGGTGTTATTTTTTTAGGTTTTTATTTAGGTCGATGGTACTTTAGACTTGTTGGTGATGGTTTTGATGGTGATTTTTTTTTTAGACGTACGGTAATTGCTGGTATATGAGTCCCCAAGTTATATAGGGCCTTATATGTAGCACGTATAGATCACGGACATACGATACGCGAAGCGAATGTCGCGGGACTACTTGCGAATCTTGCCAAACCACTTTTGCACTCATCGTTGAAGCGTTCTCTCGTAATATCACCGACAGGGCCCAAAGATCGACTGGGCCCTTAGATATAAGTACGGCAAAGGCCCACTGGCCTTCCTTCCCCAGGTGCTACGGAGGTATGGGTTGCGACGTCGTTGACTCTGCTAGGGCCCCGAGTAAGTGCGTGCTTTTTTAAAGGAGCAATTTAGTAATGTATAAGACTCGCAGCTGATCACGCCGCACTAAGAGTGGACGGGTTGCTGGTATTGCTGTTGTTATTATTATCGGGGGAATTAATGTGGATCAGGCCCCCTTGACTTGGGGCCCGGAGAGTTAACGCTTGCGCGTGTATAGGTACGTGAGGTAAGAGCGAGTACGCGGGCCAGTAGATATATAAAAGGGCCGGATATCGGAGGTGAATCTGAGGCCGATCGGAGCCCAGGCAGGTGCGTGAAAAAAAGGGGGACTCAGGCCCACGCGCCCCTAACGCGTCGATGCCACCGATATCTTCTTAAACTTTCCTATCCGCTCATTCATGCCCACCTAAATGCCTATAATTTTGGGCATGATTACAGGGCAGACTAACCAACGCCTTCTACTCGCTGGGCCTCATCCTGCCATGCCCAAAAGGGCCCCATGCCTCGTTACGTGCTCTCTCGAAATTGAAACGGCACACCGTCGCACACTCCTGCATTTCTTCTTCTTCTTCTTCTTCTACTAACTTCAGCAACGATATCCTCGCCCTAATGACATCTAAATCTTTGCACGGGTGGGGCCCAAAAGACGATTCCTATGATTAACTTTATTGCCTGCTTGTGCCGCTTCCCTTGGCAAACAAAGTGAATTCCCGAACCGATATAGCTGCGGGGCCCTATAACCACCTGCGCCCTTCTTCTTGTGCCTGCTACTTCTACCATCGAACACTCTTGCTTTTACGACGTGACCGTGCTTCGCCTTCTTAATAATCTATTATTCGGTATTCTTTTTTTTTTGAGGTAAAACGAAATATACAATACCTTTGTACATTCCCTTACGTGGTCGATATTCATTGCAGACCGTATCCTATTTGTCTGGCAATTGTATGACAGGCTCGATTAAACTGAGTGACGGCGTGAGATATATTCTGACAGATAGAAATATCGCGCCATTTTAATTGGACGGCCTAGAGCAGTTATATTGACATTAATTTATTTATCGTCGGTATTAATAGTTTACTTAAACGTAAGATATATTTTTCTTAAACTCCTGGCAGATAAATTTCTTTATTTATTATCAACGCTAATTCGTTCGGTCACGTCTAATTAATTGGATACATTCTTAATTACGTATGTCACGGTATTACGGGGACGGTATCACATTATTTCTGAATAGTGTGAAGAATTACTTGATTTTATTCAAATATATACCATATATGTGTAATTACAGGACAGTGTATATAGTCGGATATAGATTTTTTAATTATACAGGCTAGCGCTCAATCTGTCCACCTGCTCCCTTCGAATTAACACCCGTCCCGTTAATTTAGTAACTCCCGTGTACCACGACCCGATAACATAAGTCCTACCCGCCGGCAAATGGACGCCATTTTCAAAATTGACTGACATTTTCGAAATTGGATCGTCCGCCTAACAAATATCTACACCTAAAACCAGTCTATGTCCATTCGACGGATAAATTTTCGCATAATAAATCAAAAACGAATATAATAAAAAAAAATGGCGCTTACCACAGTTAATAAAAATTCCCAAAGCGTCCCTTATTACAGAACAATCAGTATACGCAATCGCAATATTAAATTACCCATACACGCCCAGCTAATGAAAAATCTACTCCTTAATATTCCTCGCCATTACGGACAAGAATATAAATAATTTTTTTATCAAATCACTCGACCGAATCTCAATTTCACTCACGACAGCCATTACTCCTTTTCACTCGTAATAAAAAATAAAATTGTTACCTCATAAATATCATCATGCCCCAGCAATGGGTTTCTATGTACTTGGCACATAGAAAAAAATATTCTAACTTTTAGTATGCTATATGCTTCGCAACGATTCCGCCTTATGCAATTCCGCGCGAGATCGACTTTTTGCGGAATTGCAACAACTGCATCAGGAGTTAACAGCAGGACGTTGAAATCCGGCCATTTAATTTTGCTGGATCGGCTTGATAAAACCTACAGGCACTTTCGTACCGTCGACATTAAGAGACACGAGATGCGATCAGTGCGATTAGTCGGATCGGTAATAGACGCTTGCCTAATCAGACCGATCATATTTACAGCCGACAAGGGAACACCGCGGAATCCTGTTATAGTAAAGGAAATACCAAAGTACCAACGTATAACTATCTAAATACCTAATTACACTATCTGTACCAGTACTCCTTGAAAGATTCAAAAGGAGTTTCGCCGTGCGCGACGAGTCAATTAGTCGCGATACAGCGACGCGGAATTACGCTTCCCATAATCGCCGCTGATTACGCAATAGTTAATAATTCCAATGAGAGATCGCCAATATTAATACCGCGATCGATCAAGGATCGTGATATAGATGTAAAGACACTTTCTTTTCCGTAATCATAACGTTTTATTCGCTACGATAATAATTCCTTAGAATGACTTCCGGTATTTTCCATTTAATAAGATTCGCTATCAGTAGTGAAAAATGTCAGTGTGACACGAGATAAGGTTTGGGTATTTTTATATGAAAATTGGGTATAGTTGTTGGCCTAGTGAAATAATGATGAAAAGCTCGTTTTAGGTATTACGGAATATCTGGAAAATATTGTCGAATAAATAAAATGAAGATTTTGACTTTGTACCAACCGTACTGAAATAAGACTCACCTCCTGTTGCTGAATAAGGAAATCGGGGGCGGGTGGTGGCGGAGGCGGATCCGAGTTGGAGACCTCCTGAAGCAAACCCACGTGCTCCCAGCAATCTTCGGACATGTCCATATTCCTGAGCAGTATCTCGTCCGTATGAACTGTTCAGGAATACTTAAAGAATTTCCGCTTCCGGCGGTGTGCTCCTTTCCGGATGACAGAATACAAATATTCTCTCGAAGATCTTAAGCCGTATACTTTGTCACGCACTGTCACTTACGTCACTCGCGAACAATGAAATTCGGAAAAATGTCGGTCCTCGGGAATTTGTGTATCCACCTTAATAAAAATATCCCTAGGCACTGTATCACCCAGTGTAAATATCCCAGCAAGGAGACTGAAGGACTCAAAGGACTCGCTCGTAGGATGGCCACGGGCTAGAGCCGTCGGTGGTGGTCAGTCGGCGTGGAATGAAGTTGGCCACGGGTTAGGTTAGGTAGAGCTCGAGAGAGGCAGAGTTGCAGCATCAGAGGGAGAATGGTTAGAGGCGGGGAGTGGTGGCGGTGGAGGAGACGTTGGTGATTCAGGAGGTGGAGAAGGGTGAACTGCAGAGAGGCCGTAAGGCGTAAGTCTACCCTAGTCCGTAGCTTAAGCGTGGAGGTGGCGCCAAAATCTGCCCCTGTCTAGAAGAAGACTCTTCAGGAGCCAGAGAGATTGCGCGTCCTGGTAGCTCAAGGGTAAGACCTGAAACTTCCTCTCAAGTCTTCCTGAGGTCCTTCCTACCTTCCTTTCTTCGTACCTATATATGTATATTGCGGTATCACAAACTTTTCTGATCGAATCTCGTGGGATGACACGTCGATATCAGGAACACGAGGCACCAACGACGAGCTTCGCTTATATCCAGGATGGTAATAGCTCCCTTGACAGGATGGAGTTTCGCGCAACTCGCGGGGTTGTTTGAACGCGCGTGCGGGCTGCGTCGGCGTCGGCGTCGCTCACTGCGTCCCCTTTACACTGACCAGCCACTATACGGTGAGCCACGTGTATCTCGGGGTTTCTGTATGCCTGACTACCTCCACCAGGTCACTGGCTATGTTCACGGTAGCTGGCTGCCTCACTGTCTACCTTCCCTCCATTGCGACACCTAAACCCGTCGGTCTACGTACCCTCTTTGCGCAGCACATCCACACGCACGTGCACAACTCCGCTTCGAATCTACCTTGCATGTGCTTCACGTATGCGGACAACGGGGAGCCACTTCCCTACCGTGAAACCTGGCGCATACGATTCTCTCCACTAGGAGTACACGGCCCCGCCTGCGATCATCGCGATCATCTACACGGGTGGGGTTTTCCGCGAGAGAGGCGGTCCTCCGGATATACTGCTAATCATCCATTTGCTGGGCTTCCTTTCTTTCTTGATTTTGCAATAGATTCTATTTGCGGCCAACTCCATGATCGCGATACTCTACGTATCTTGTAATGGCTGTGGTATACGTTTCCTTCTGCTGTACTCTCGCTCTGTGGACTTCCTGGATGAATCTGTGCCTAGGGTACACACGTGGGAGGAAGATAGGGGAATTATAAAGGATTCACGAGGGGTTGGTACCTATTGATATCAACCTGCTAATACCCCGTGATCGACACTTACACGTACGATAGTGACTTTTTCATTTTTCATTTGTAAATATCCATCAAATAAATGTTTATCCAGTTTTATGTATTTCTGTCAACGTTTTTAGGTATATGTATGAAAAGTTAATAAATTTTGACAATTTTTATCAGAGTTATACGTATATACTATCTATATATATTTCAGTATCGGGTTATAAAATCTCGATGCTTATCAGATTTGTTGGAATTGAAATAGCTAATTGTAGAGGTGATGACATTCTTTGTTATTTCCATTTCGAGTTCACGCGAATACATCACCAAAAAAATATACTATTTTGATGTATATTCTTATCTTTCTCACGATTTTTCTGATATCACTGTATTCCACGTTTATGGATAGTAGCATCGTGTCATTACCCAGGATAGACTTAACTCTCTTCCCATCTCCTGGATCGGTGGCTTTACTCTCGACACAGGAACTCAAGTGTTGGCCGACTCCTTGACTCTGTGTATTCTGCGCACTACCTCAGCTCGCGATGACACAGCCGTCAATAATGCGATAATATATAATGCCTGTCGAACGCGTCCTCGCGATCCTGGATCGTTTGAAGAGAGCTTTGCCGCGCGCCTGAAAGAATTGCCGGTAATATAAATAAACGATAGAAGGCCTAACGTAGCAGTGGAAGAAAATGTTAGGAATTAAAAGAAAAAAATAGTATAGAACTTGATTAATTGCTTCTTTAATTACCTTTAAGAATCGGAGTATATAGGATCAAATGAAATTGGGGAATGATACCCGGATGAGTTACAGTACCCAAGAGACTTCTATCGGTCCCACAACCTTGATACATCCCCCAATAAAAAGTATAGCCAACAAACGTATCCCGAATCACAGCCCTTGTCGAATTTACTGCTACACGCGACTCTACCTTGGCCAAGGATGGAACGAGCCGGCGATATAGATCCAATTTTTTGCCGGCCACCCGGCGCATATGCGGCCCGTGTATTTCTGGGGCCGCGCACGCACGCGAGAGTTTATGTCGCGCTGGAATTCCTTGGCAAAAAGCTAGACGGCGCTAATGCTTGGGCTTCGTTGTGGGGGACTCCTTGCATTCCAGAGAACTCGCGAAAGATACCCCTTTCGGTGTGTACGGGCGAGGACGATGATGATGGAGGATAGGAAGCGGCTCTGAAGATACAAGAAGACAAAGTAATATATATGTATACATATATATAAAGATACGACAGATGGAGAAGAGGAAAAATTTAAGGATGCAATTACTGTACCTTCTGCTATTAGGATTCTCTGATTCATGCAATTTCATCTCATCTGTCCTAATTCCTGGATGGTTTTTTTTTTGGGGGAGAAAGAAGGATTTATACAATACTATACAGGTTTAAATCTCGTATCTCGCGGCTGGACGCAGCACGTGCGTCGCTGCGCGGTGCATCACACACGTGGGCTGTGGATAAGTGCGGCTGGAAACTTGGAAGGCATTTTTATGTATGCACAAGCATAAACATAATGCAGAGAAACACGGGTAGATGATATCGGGGATGCACCTACGGGATGCTGGGCGTCGCCGGGGCCTTTGTGCTTTGACTACGGCCGCTCGTCTCACGTGAACTCGACGCGACCTCTACGTCACGTTTTATCCCCCTTACGAATCCTCCCAGAAAGTGGAGACGTATATCAATCTCATTGTCGGTCTTGAGATTCCGTAATTATTTAATTCCCAAAAGATTCTCTTCCGTCTAAAAAAATATATATATATATTAACGCCTGAAGGAAATCTTATGATAATACAGAAAGAATATTCTATCGGTTCACGCAAATTGTTAATCGGCGCTCTATTAAAGTGACCCGATAAAAAGTATTTAATTACAAAGGTATACCGACATAACTTCCGGTTCGTTTACTCACCCAGAGAAATTTGCACGTACACTCCTTTACGTCATGGCGTCATACTCTTCTTTTCTAACGCCAACGAGCGTGCTGCACGCACATGCACCCCTTTGGTTTATACCAGGCTTCTTACAGTGGTGATTAGTAAGGTGATTTTCTTAATTACAAGCCATTGTAATGAGTGCAGAAATTTTTATACCAGGATGGGACCATCCGATCTCCTCAAGGACAGTGAAACTCAGTGCAAAATTGTACTGAGTTTCAGGAATAGGTACCGCGACTCCAATTCTCACTGTCTATGCGACTGGAATCTTCGCCTTCTTCTGCCGCCATTGCGTTAGCTACTGTGGAAAATATTGCCAGTTGTAAATTAAACGTGAATTTATTGCGCCGGTTAGTAATTGCGCGTTGAATAAATATAGAGGCGTGCGTCGAGTCGTACCGAACGGCTGGCGGGGACAGATTGCGATTTTCTGCTGAAGCTGCTGTTGCTCCAGGAGTTCATCCCGATGAGGGAAAGAGGGTGCAAAAGGAGCAAGAGAAGCAGAGCGTCGCGAGAGACGTGAAGGGTGAGAATAGAGATTTTCCAAGTTCCATATTCGTGTCGCGATCGTCTCGATTAAATTTGCGATATCGATACGAGACAATGCATCCATTAGCAACGTCAAAATATACATATTTGAATTCTCTCTATGAGTCCGCGCGAATTGAAACGTGGTGAAAGGTGTCGAATAAATTTTCCACCTCTTCCTGTACTGTCAACGTCAACATATAAATGGCCACGATTAAGCCGCAAGTCGTGCTTCGCAAAGTGACGGGAATAAATCAGCCACTGGTGATTCTTCTAATGGAATCTGCAAATGGAGGATATATTCTTAAATAGCAAACAGTTTTTTCCTCATTTTTTTTTCTTTCTTTCCATAGCTCCAATATCGAGGCACGAGTTGGCTGCTTGTCAGTATCTAATTCCACGTTTCTCACGTATACAAGGTGCACAATAGGTCGCCTGTCGCAATTTCTCATCGCGATGCAACATTGTTTTCTATACGGCACGCGTGTAGCGTAACGCCAACAGAGAAAGGCTGAGGCGTCCGAGGCTCTCTACCTGCGGCGGTGGTATAATCGACAGAGCTGAGAGTAGTACCGGGATGTCCGCGAGAGGCGCTAGTGTCCCATCAGTAGTGCCAAGATGGCGACGCCCAGTGAGCTGTCTCTCGAGGAAATTCGTAAATATCTACTGGAAAACGGTGGCTCGGCTCGCAATCACGACCTGGTGAAGCACTTTAAGAAGTTCCTGACGGAGCCGGAGACGCGAGG
Source organism: Pachycephus smyrnensis (assembly GCA_030142225.1). Classification (NCBI taxonomy): domain Eukaryota; kingdom Metazoa; phylum Arthropoda; class Insecta; order Hymenoptera; family Cephidae; genus Pachycephus; species Pachycephus smyrnensis. The sequence goes on from JARQST010000644.1 coordinate 269,860, forward strand.
TAGGTCGTGATGCCTCGATCGGCGCGTGTCCGCGACTGTCTGCCGTCTGGTCGTGTCGTGTGTGACCTCAGCGGCCTGCTATGCGGTAAACATGCCCGCGACATTGCAGCTCTCGCGAGTTGCTCTACACCGCGAGTCAGGGCAGCTCGCGAGCAATGCGTATAAATAGCACGGTGCAATGCAATATTTTACTTTCAGTCGAGGCGCGGAATAAGTTTAAAGAGTATGTAAATACCCTGGCCACCATAAAAAACGAGGAGGTAGGTATCCACGTCGCATTTGTTCTCTCTGACAGGAGCGACTTGTTGCACACGCCGTGCGCCGTTGCCAGATCGGCGACACGTCAAACGAGCCCGGGAGTTTGAAATTTTTCATGACAATTCTCCCTACCGTTAGAACGTGCCGGGGATTGTTGAAATTTAGAATACCATTATCAATTAAAATTATAATTGTAAGACTGAATTTCCTTGAAATTTTTATAAGTGAAATCTTGTGTTTAATTACTTGTGGTGAATTAATACGTGCATCGTAAAAATAGTGTTTTCAATATTGCTCCGGAAAACAATGTATTAATGAAATATAATTATCTCGGTAATTAAATATCCGTCGTAATAGTAGTGCTTTATTAAATTCAATTGTGCACGAGTCGCTCCTAATTCAATAATCGATATCCAGTGAACTGATAGTAACTATCTTGATAGGGTGAGAAGTACCTCGTCCTCAAGAAAAAGTATCGTCAAGGACCACTCGCGCTGTCTTCCCCAGTTCCATCTCAACTAGTCTCACCCGTGACAACCCCTGACCTAGCAACCCCAGTATCCCCGCTACGAGAACCGCCACCATATCGTCCACCACCTCCTGCACCCTTGAGTCCCACGAGCCCCTCTTCGCCAGTTCCACCTTATCCGGACGAACCTCTTTCCCCTGTCGGAACAAGTGAGAATGTCGATAAGGAGGAAACGGCTGAGGGAAACTCCAAGCAGGACCCTGAAGAGGTTGTCGAAGAGGGTGCCACCACGGTCTCATCTCCTCCAGTCCCACCACGTCGTAAGAGCCAGGATAAACTACGGCTTGAGAACAAAGAGAACATCAACCTAGATAAAATCAAACCTTGCACTGACAACGTGATCAAGGTAAGTGACTTTTTTAACTCGAGCAGAAGCACCTGCTTCCAAGTGTCAAACGTTAGCTTGGGCTTCCTCCAGATATCTTCTATATTATTTTATTATGGCATGTATTATGGACTTCTGGCTTTTTTACGTCCAACTATAGTGCAACCTGTAGGATCCTCGTACTTGTCTAGCTTAATGCATCCTGAATATTTTCATTCTGAACTACCTGTTCCTCTTGACACCTTCCTTCGTCCTGTAGTGCTGCACTGTATCATTCTATACACATCCGTCGACCTGTAGGATCATCCTCTACTATTAGTGTAGTGAATCTTAAACTTGGTCTATGTCTTCGCACCGTCCTTAGATCCTCTTAGCACACTCTGTCCATCCCTCTGTGTTGCTATGGTCAGTGTATCGGTTAGTGCACGCTATGCAATTGTGGCTCGTGTTCCTCTCTGCCGTGAGAACGAATAGGAAAACAGTTGAAAATACAGGAGGACGTGGCCAATACCGGATCGGCTGAGCAGCTAAGTGTTCGCGAACGGATGCAACGGTTCAACCGGATGGCCAGTGAGACAGACATGCACGGTCGACCTAATGGCACTACGACTCCTACTAAGAAACGTTCTGATAAGGTAATTTTCGATATAATTCTTTTCCAAAACTGTACCCGGCATGGATATGGCTATTGTCACCAAGAAAAAATGGCGCGATCTTCACCGTACGCTTTTATAACGGTTCAGTCAATGGCTGTATATCTATTGTCTATTTATATACGTAATAGGTCCATGATTATTGATGAGTCGCGAATATGACGCAATGTATCCCGTTTGATTGATATCAAAGGAATCCCGCCGTAAGGAGATATCCTTACGGATGGGAAAGGATGCGCTGTACGAGGCAAAGTGTTCATCTTGCATACCGAATGAACTACTAGGAATCACCAAGGCGGTCGCCGCCTTCGAAACCCACCCTCAACCTCCCACTCTCTTTATGCCTCTTCTTCATATTTCACTTTTACTTTCTTTTTGTTCTACCCGTCTCCCTGCCAACCTCCCCTCCCCTCCTCACCTTCACGGCTTGTGCCGTTTATCGCAGCGAGCAATATTCATCACATTTGAATATCCCGGCTGTATCTCCCGTCCCGATCAGGATGTTGCGTCGATGTTGCCGTAAATCATAATTAGCTGTGTTTAAAATTAAAAGTGGAAGATCCTCAGATCCTTCCGCCGCCTTGCACAAAGCGGCCACCGCCAGGATATGGACGATCCGTCGTAATTCGGACGGTTTTATCGTGTCAAGGGATGAAAGGGTGCCGACGACTTCGACGAATAGATACCGTTTTACAAAACGGAAGGAAGTAACCCTTTCCTCGGTTTCCTCTCGCGATTACTATCGCACCAACCCTTACGGAGTTTCATTGTTTTTTTTATATTCGGTGGATATCAAAGGATTTTTATTATATCGTACAGTAACAAGTACTGTATTAATTTATATATATTTATTGAAACGTATTAACGGAGGTATTACTACCCTTATTTTCTTATACTGTGCTTTTGAAATATTTTTCAGCCAATTCATAATACTTCCCATAAACAGAAAAGGATTCACCGCACAAGGGTGTCTCCTCCTCCTCCTCCTCCTCCTTCTCTGGCTCTCCCGACTCCGGACATCCTGTAATCTCTCCCGTCGTTTGCGGGTTCCGTTGTCGGGTTTTTCTTCACGATAATTATCATGCGCAATGGGTGCACCATTCCACCCTCTGCATTCTTAATGATCCCGCACGTCGCTTTGTGTCGCGTGCCACAATGCCGTGCAAGTGCCACTGACAAGTCAGCGTCCCACGATTCACGTATATACTCGCGTCAAAGCTGCAGAGCCACGTCGCTATCGCGATTTGCGCAGAAACTCGCACCACGTAGTTACGTGCGATAAGGAGTTCCTCGAAAAGTTTTTTTTTTCATTTGCCTCTTTCCTGGCGAGGAGAAGAAGAAAAAAGATGAGGTACAAAAAGGAAAGGAATCAGAATCCACCCAATCAATATGATCGTAACGACGTCTGGCGACGATGCCGTTAAGAGCGTCGGTGTCTTGACGACTGTCGTTCACAATGGACGAAAATTTCATTTGTCGCGAACACAATACCCACCGCACATTACAACCTTTTGCTGGGTAATATGACTATTCGTAAGCGGCGTGCCTTCTGTCGCTTCCATGGAAATAAGGTAAAGGAATGCGGGTGGTAACGATCGAGTCGTGCGCCACGCTTTTCCTGTACCCTTTTACGACAACCCACCCCCTCCCCCTCTAAGGACACGTTTATTTTTTCTTCTGTAGGATTTTAAGGACTTCCTGGGTGATTTTGTGATTTAAAATGAATCGGTGAGTCTCTTGGGTGGTATCGACTGTTTCGTGTGATGGCAAACCCTTTGAAAGTCATCCCCTTCAGACCTTCTGTCGGATATGGCGAAGGATCTTGAAACAAGGGTGTACCCGGAGGATGGCACTTCGAAGAAGGACGCGTTCTAATTAGGATCACGCGTGTTCGCCTCTTACGTGTCTTGTTAAGCAGTTCCTACGCGGAGACTTATTATTATAGAGACGAGCAGAAACCCCATGGTACCCCCTTACCTTCTCAAAGGGGGGTAACTCCTGAAACCAACCCCCCGACGGTGGTGGCAAGTCTATCCCAGCCGAACTTGGAATTCCGTATAGTAGTTCCGCATACATTAGGGACCCTGAAACTTGGGGGGGTAGTTTGCCTGCTGGCAAAGGAGCGAAGACGAGACGAGGGATGCCGTAGACGGCGAAGGGTGTAAACCGCACAAAGTAATCTTACAGAATGTATATGCAAAGAGGGTATGGGGGATTGGGGGGGGGGGGGGGGGGGGCACAGCTTGCGTGATCCCGGCCGCGACAACCTCGACAAGACGCCCGGAAGCAAACTTAGCTACCTTATACCCACTTCAACCAGGGGGTGTGGACCACCCTCGATCTTCTCAATGGCGGCTTTTCTGGCTTGCAAAATTTCCTGAGACAATAAGAAATTTTTAATGTTTTATCGACCAAAAACTAAGTTGCATATAAGCGCTGTGGTAGCGGTTATTTCTCCTCCAAGCATTGTCAGATCCGTTGATCAAATCTCCCAAAAAGATTTCCTATCTTAATCGCAGCTAGTTCTACTTACCGATAACCTTATCGAACGATCTAAATCTAGTTTCGCTGTCGGAGTCGCAATTAGTATTCCCCATTAGACGCCGGGACCAGTAGAAACTCGCGGGTTACGCGCTCACGTGTAGCAGTATCATTGTTTATTCAAGAAATATTTCGGTCATTAATCAGAAGTGGGTGGGGCCAGACCCTGACAAAAGCACCTGGTCCGCACTGTATATCCACTGATAGATCAAGGATCCCATAGATACGTAACCTTACCTCCATTTTGTACCCTTCGCTACAGGTACCCTCTTTTCGAGGTCGTAAGGTCATGGAATCCTCAAAGAAACGACCACTTCGTTAATACCTTTAACGACTGCATCGTTTCCTTAATTAAAGAAAATTCACAGCGTCTACACCCTCTTTTCGTTCCTTTTTAATTGATTCCCCCCCCTAGAGGGGGGTCTTATTATTATTCCTCCTTAATTCGGTCCCATGTCGCGCGACGAATTTTTACAACAAAACCCACCTCTCGCTGGGATACAATTAATTTCATAATGAAGACCATTCCTCTGTTCAACAAGCACTTACTGAGCGACTGAAAAACGTCAGGGACGACTCTGCGTATGATGGCCTAAAGGCAGTATCACACTGCGAGTATACCGCAAATCGTCGCATGAACTTCCCTCCTTATAAGCTCCTTAGAAATAGTCTCTCCTCGTATACCTGAAAAGGCCTCTATAGGTAAATAAACGTACATACACGGGTAGTTAGCACCCAGCGTTCTTGTTGCCGTGTAGTAACTAGATATCCCTAACAGGTCCGCCGCCATTTATTCAGCCCATTACGTGTTAATCTTGAAGGCATACACAGGGCGTATTATCATTTAAATTGGTGTCGTTATGCGCGCACAGTAAATTTGTTTGCCTAAGAGCTGTACCGAGCCGCCCTTCCTTTTCGAGGGGGGTTGGCGGGAGGGGAGAGTTTGCCCACTCCTGGCTTTTCCCTGGGCGCTTCGAGTAACGGTAAAAAAAAGAAGGAAAGGGGGAAGGGGGAAAAAATGCTCTGGCTTCGCAACCACTTTAACCCCCTCCCCCTCTTTGGTAGCATCGAAATTTATCCAGCTCTTCATTCCCTTGTACATTTTTCACAGCACTTTCTCCACTCTTTCCCTCTCGGCCTTTATTCACCTTCCACTTTTAGGTTACGGCCCTACTGCCTATCCAGGAACACGACCGTATCGTGGCAGCTCCTTCTACGGGAGTCCTCTAGGTTTCCCGCAGCGACAGATAAGCCATCGTTCGTACACCGAAATCGACCGTGTGCTACGATAGCTCAAAGGGCGTGCTCATCTTCGAGGACCTTCCTCTGGGTCACAGTTCTTCCTGGTGGTCCGATCGTGGGAGCCACTCCGTGACTCCTCCTTGCCTTGTCATCTACGGATACTTCGTAATACTCATAATAGAGTAACCAAGCAGTTTTTATGGTGTCTAGTCCTTGCGCTGTTTTTTTTCTCTTTTTTTGTCTTTCTTTTTTTTCAGGTAGAGAAATAGATGTTATTCGGTTTGAATCTCCCGCTCTTTTTTAATTCCCCCCCGTCGCACGGCTCGCCACGTGGAATATACGAAAATGAGAACGAGAACTTCTCGACACGGCTGTCAGTAGATCCAGACGGGCGCAGCATCGACGTTCTTACACGACATTAGCCACAGATGACCACCGATAGTGTCTCCCATTGTGAAAGGCTAGGCAGGGGCGTGGATATCTCGTTAGTAAACGACCGACTGGTCGAGGTTGACTGATTGAGCGATGGCATTCCTTCGACGTCCGGCATCGAATCCCCAAGTCACTTGGATAGCCTAACAGACAGATGGATATAGGTATACGTAGTATCAACTGGTCCGATTTTCATAGGCGCAAGAGTCACGTGGTTGTAGGAGACGCGAATTGACGAATCCAGATGAATTTTCTAGGAACACTTCGTTTCTACCGTAACGGAGTGAAGTCGTTCGATAGTGGGATAGGTAAACTTAAGGTGAAGTGAAGGGGAGGGGGAGGAGGGGCCTTATCGAAGATCTGAAGTTGCGCAGTGAGCGGCTATTTGTATTCATAAGTCCACGGGAGGCCGGCGCTCGCTGGGTCCGTCTTCGGGGCCCTCGTGGGTCCCGGGTGTCCGTCGTGCCGTTCGTCCCGATGCCTTCCTCGGCTGAATTTTCGATGCTGCGGAAGGAGGGCTACGTCATTCAGCGTCGAGGCGCCCGTCGTATACCCTCTATACCCTTCTACCTCCGTATAAGGCCCAGCGCCTCGACTTCGTAGGAGAATGTGACCAGTCATCGAGTTATTTAATTTTTCGTTGCTCCCCCGGTGCGCGTGTTTGCTCAGCCCCGCTGTGAGCACAAATTACCTCGCGACCGAATCACTTCACTTCGCTCCTCTTCCACGACGTCGAGAGTGAAGTATGGCCGCGGTTATCCTCCTGTTAACTCGTACGCCTCGTGGACGCTCGTCATTCTGTTATACGTACGTGTCGAACTTGCCTCTTGTCAATAAAATCACTCGTGCTCGACAACTACCAACCACTGTGTATATGGACCATCCATGGGACCTATGGTACCAATGGGACCTTACTAGTCCAAGGCCATTCGTTATCGCCGCCCCCCTCCCCCCACTAAATGATCTTATTCTGCATTAAGTTTCTACGACTTCCGCCGAGGATTTCCGCAGGATACTCTGCTGGATCCAGCAGCTATCTCAATGAATGGAAACGAAGTGGCTATAGGAAGAGACATCGGGACCAAGACAGGCCAGGGCGTCCATGGCTGGGACGCATATACGGTCAGCTCTCCGCTATCTATATGCTAATCCATTGAGATGGTACCCGCAGATTACACCTCGGAATTAGCTCAGAGACTGGGGTATCAGGGCCGCACAGACAGCCTGCTAGTCTCTATATGCACCTTTATCCCACCTCCTGGCTTGCTCACCCATATCCATGGAACGACAAGGAGTGGATGGGATTCGGCAGGACTCTCTGGTGACTCTGCAGTTCCAGTTCGTTAGCGCGTGTTAATAACGTTAAAGAGGATATAATAAACTCGTTAGGAGATGAGACCAGCCTTGTGCCAGACTAAGCTCTGTCTTCCTCGGCCGATTAGGGAAAATTCATCCGTGCTGGTTACGCGATACCGTAAGAGGCTCAGGAGTTTGGCTTCCATTTATCTTTACGCTTCCTATACTTCCTCTTGTTATTATTATTCTCTATCTACCTGTTTCTACAGATACGCTGACCAGATCCCAAATCATTACTCGAACCGCTGCAGTCTGTAGTCTTTCAGCCGGAAAACGACTGGCGGCCATAGCTATTACTTTCTAAACCAACAGGAAGTGGTTGGTCACTTTCACCAGGTTCATCAGGCCCCCTTTTGTAAGGTCTGTCTCTAATGCCTTTAGCTATTGGGATTATACCTTTCGTACGTTTGACTGTCCCAAGTGCAGGTACCAAGGTCACTGGTCGAACTGATTACCTTCAACAATGTCCCTACCGGAGTAGAGTGATCCTGCTACAGGATCCACAGGAGGTTCACACTGAATTATTAGCTGTCCGGATGTGATTGTGCCTGGAGAGGTACAAGCCACGTACGAATATCCTGTCACGAGAGGTCCGCGTGTTCCACCTCACGCCACCATGTTCTCCATCCGCACCGAACTCTGAGGGCTCATGCGAAAACTATGACAAGCTGCCTATGAATCACCCTGTATAGTTAAGCATCGTATGGCCGGGTCCATGCTCCGCCGAACTAATAACCGATCCGATCACTAATTTCATTGTGTAGTTATCTACCGCGCGGCTTGTCGACCTCGCTTTATCTTGCGCCGTTACAACCAGCCCGTACCAGACGCGTTGCGATCGGGGCCCTACGGGCCCAACTCGACTCTCCCCCCTCCCCCTCCCTACACACCCTCTCGTAAACCGTTCATCGTAAAACTCATTAATCCGTAACCGAACATTATCGTTACGCATCGCGTTACGTAAGCGGCAGAATGATTATTTGAACCAGAGTCGATTAGAATCTTCATATAAAGAGACTTCCGGGCTTCTTCAGAAATTCATACTGAAAGACGTAGGTATACCGTTCTTTACGGGAATCGCTATTATGGTATCTTTTATAAACGGATATCCAGTGGCCCGTACCTATATCCACATCCGGTCGAAATTTATCGTGCGTCCCGTACCGAATCGTGTGTATTACACAGAAAACAGAAAAGCTAGTAGAGGACCGCGCGAACCGTAAATTATCGAGGACGCGGTCGGGTCCAGCCGATGTTTAACGTGCAGCCGCAGCAGAGGGATGGGGGGAGAATATGCTAAAGAGGATTGGGATAGGCGAGAGGATTTTGAAATCCCATAACGTTGAAGCACCAAATCGTCCCAGGAACATATTATCCGGCAACGCCGACGAAACTTCGAATCGCTAATGATAATGACGCGTCGCGACGTGGGCACCTAGTACCTAGGTGGCATTATGGCGTCGCACGGGAGGCGTCGCCGAACCGAACGCTGAATCACCGCCGAGAGTTTTCCTGTCAGTACCAGCAGCACCAGCACCAGCGGTACCCCGACGGCAGGAGAGTCGGGCCTGGCCGACGACGAAGGCCCGTGGAATTGCCGTCCGCACGAAATGAATGCGCGAACGCCCATTAGGGGAATAAATCAGAGCAACGTTATCCGCAGATCGCGGGGGATCGAACCCTCACCTCACCCACCTCTTTCCCCAACCTGCCCTTACTCCTCCGGACCGAGCGCACGCTTCTCCACCTAGGGTGGCTCATTCTTGTCTTCGAGCTAATGACCGGGTTTCGATGGGATATGGGTTGGCTGGTTCCGCGTAACGGGTCCATCCTCCTGCGGGCCCACCAGCTTCTTTTTCAATCAACGGTAAACACTGCTCTGTACGGGACACGGATGTAAATACTTGGTGATCATTCTACGGGGCTGTATGGTGCTGCTGCACGCATTCAGGATAGTTAGTCTGCTAAGTAGGTACCTATATATCAAGTTGGCTATGCCGAGAACATTTATCACAATAGTTAACCGCCGTGCGTATCTATATGTATACCACCTACGGAGAATATTTTGTCCAGGTCAAGTCGTACATGGATACTTGCCATATACCCTTTTGCCTCGGCGGATATCAACCGTGTAAAGTGGCCAGGGTATCTTTCGCTCGGGTTTCCAAGAAAAACCGGTTGATTTCACGCGATCCGTTTCGGCCCGTGGAATCCTTTTATCGATAATGTACAGGACGTCGGGTCTGCCGCGAAAATGTTTGGTTAGCATTCGGCTTATTGGCCGGCGGATGTTCGTACGCTGTTAGGTATGTATGGATGGCCCCCAGGTTATAATAAAGCTAATTCCGGAGCTCTCGAGGCAGCTCGTGCCGCAACATGTTTTGCCTCTCGTCCCTCCATTCACCCGATATTCTATCCCGACCCATTCTCCTTCACAGCCCCCACAGCTCCCCTTCTATTCCTCCTCCTCCTCCTCCTCCTGCCTCTGGCTTCCACCCCCCGTTCTCGAATAGAACAACCGAATATATTTATACGCCCCCTGGAGGCTCGCGTACGCCCGCTTATTAAAACGCTTCCATCCCTGTGTACGCGGGGGTTGGCATGTACCTACTACCTCTCCGTGGTCTTGTTTTCAAACCCTAGTCAAAACTCCTGACGATGATCCACGTTGTGACGTAGTGGATACGCTGCCCAACGATAACAATCACTAAGAGAACAGTCATCCGCCATTTTTATTTAGTCTCCTCTTTATCCGATGGACCCCATGACTTTATTCCTTGAACGAACTCCTCGATCCCGTCGCTCTTTGGGCGTCAGCCTTGTCGCAAGAACGCAATCTCCCGTTTAACTACATACCTGATTTCCTGCCACGCCTCGACTGACAACTCCAGACATACGTGTTCCTAATTGTCTTTTCTTGCTGGCTCCTCTCCATTTTACCTAGGTATATCTAACGGGCGAATTTCGCCCAGAGAATTACGACGCACTCTTGGAAAACTAGATGCCGGGTCGTAGAGACTCCTTGAGAATTCACCTTGTCGGTTATGCTATATACGTACACGTATATGGAAGTTAAAAAGTTTTAAGCGCTTATCGTCATCCTAGGCAGGAGTTTCGACTCTACTAGTAGTCCGAAGAGTGTTAGCCATCCGGTAAAAGCGGAAGTGTCGTCGTACGAGCGGGACCCCGTGTGCAAGTTCAGTATTATACTTCAAGGCAAATAGGAGAACAAGCGTCTGGAGACTCTAGGGAGGGAGGATGTCTCGAAAGTCACTGAAACGTCCTGTAGCACGTTTGGACGATTAAGCAAACCCGTGAGGTAGGAAGGGGACGACTTCTTGATCGTGGCAGTGCGTTAATTAATTCTCGGTGATCTCAATTAAAATATTAATTACCGAGAAACAATGACGCGCTGACGGGACCAGGCGCCACGGATGCTGGGCACTCTCCCATCCCATTTCTCTCTTTCTCTATCTATCTGAAATTTCATAGCTCCTCCTTTCTCATCCTCCTTCTTCATCCTCAGCCATATTCTCTTCTCCTCGCTTAAATGCACCATACCGCATTCTCCTCCTCCTCCTCCTCCTCCTTCTCCTCGAAGAAGAGCCAGAGGAACACCACTGCGATGCCATTACGATTAACCCCGTCCTATAAGCTTATCTGATAACCACGCCATTATGTTCCTCAGCCCGTAGCTTAGCTTTGCTGACTGGTCCGTTTGTCTGGCCGCTCGCGGGACTCTGCATCAGGAACCACCATTTGCATATCTCCAAGCGTAGATACGAGCAAACAAGTGTCTCCTTCTCGGCGATCCCATCGGATCTGAGGTCGCATCTTGAAATCGTTTAAAAATCAATCAGCGATTTCCGCTCCGATGGTGTTCGCCGTAGCAAGACGGCCACCCGAGAGTCCCGCAAAGCTACGAGACTGTCGGATTGTTTTATGAAAAAAAAAAGAAAAGAAAATTTTTGCAAAAAAATGAAATAGCGACAAGGTTATTGTTGTTGACAAGGGATTCGATTGTTACCTCCATCGATTACTCGTCCAATAGTTTTATCTTCGATTGACCTCGGATGTCACTATAGATACGTGACTTATCCAGACTGTTCACCAGAGTCGTTGATCAAGCACGACGAGGAAGCTTCACCAGGACTCCTGGCATCCCACTAGGCCCCTCTTAGCTTACGGCTATCTGAACACCCATCTTTTGCCCGGGCGGGCAATAACAACCGCTTATTGAAAATATGATTGTTGAATCACTGATGGCGGATAGCGCGTGACCCATGCATATAATAAACTCGGTTGTGTGTAAGCGTAAGCGTCGCGCACGAAAGCTGGGAACGCACCTCGGTGCACCACCTGACGCGACGGGAGATCAGTGGTTCTCCATTGACGTAATCCTGGGCACCTGGCGATAAATAAATACCCGCGTGGATTCAAAAAGAGGGGAGGGGGACAATCTCCTGATGAATATATAGTGAATTTCAAGTAATTTTCGAAATCTCAGTCGTTCGCGTGAAAATCCTATTTGTCCCGTTCGTCACGGTACTGCGAGGCGGGAATGAAAATTTACGTGAAAAGGAGAAGAGGGTGGGGGGAGGGGGAGGGGGGTAGAATATTTATTAATCAAACGAAAATAAAATTGGTACCCATACCTTTCGTTATTAGGGATATATACATATATAATATATTGAAACTATAGCCTTATTCCTGTGTCCCGTTCTGGCATTTAACTTTTACATCGCGATAGGGACTGTGAAAAAATTTCTATCGTCGATAATAATGACTGGTAGAAATTCTGGGCTCGGTTAGATAACTTTTCTAGGAGAGGAGTCACGATCAATTTGGTGCAACGTGTCGATATGAGCACCCCGAATGCTTGAAACCGTGACGAGTGAAAATACAAACAGTTTAACAGGGATGAGTAGTCGTTTAGCGTTCCTGGGACCAGATATATACTCTCTTCTCCGCACTTCGTCTACGTACTATCCCATAAAGCACCGTATATACATACGAATAGCATCGACGCGATTAAACCTGCTGCCCACTAGTCGTTAAAACCTTTATTCATGACGGATTGGATTTAGCTAGTTAAATTTTCATTCTATTCTAAGTTCTAACAGTTTCCTAGTCACTCCTGTGATAACGCATAGGAATAATACAAGATCATCTCGTTACATCCTGCTCTTATACATTTTTTAGCTTATAAAGAAAGAATTTAAAAAATTTCTGACTGCCAATCAAATTTGACAAACGTCAATTCGATTAGGTAAAAGATGCCTCTCGAAATGTATTTTCGATATCTCGAGCCCATAAAAACAGTTACAAAGATTCAAAGTCACGCGCGTGAAATTGTCAATCGGAAAAAAAGGGTATGTATAAATAAATGTCATCGAGATTCGAGAGAACGGTACGTCTGTCTTTGTCTCGCTCGCGTAAAAACCCATAAGTCCGTCTCTCTCGCACTCGCGAGCGACATAGGAAACATCGAAAATCTCGAGAATCTGCAAAACCGTTTTTTGATCGATCGATCGAAACCATCCATTAATCGATACTCGAAAATTGTCCTTCATCCCATTACCTGATTACAACGATCGCGTGACAGCTGTCAAATTCAACCGATACAATAAAGCTTAATAACTCCGTATACCTGGAACGTGGTCAATAGTTAACAGTGGTGGTAGACCAGGGTTACGTAAGTTTGCCTAACCTCTCGCCCTCGCGTCAGAGAATCAATTATTGGATCCATATATCAATCTGATGGTCGAGCACGATTGTGCTACGCGGTCTCCCGCTGTTTTACGCATTTCCCTCTTCGAATCTTCGACCTCTTCCCCATAGAGTGCGCACTCGACGCACGCACCAACACCGGCGGCCCTAAATGCCAGGGCGTGGAGAAGCAGTGCGTGGAAAGGCCGATTGTACTGCTCGTACGAGATGTAGAGACAGAAACGAAATGAAATAATGAAAAAGGAGTACAAAAATGTATTTAAAAAAAAAGAAAAAATAAAATAGACACTATACAAACGATAAAGAGAAAGATAACCAAGGTTGTACCATATATACATATATACTGTAGGTATAATACGTCGTATATGTAAAAGCTGATATTCGTATAGAGTGACTGACTTTCTTTCTCATCTCCGCAGGGGGCCGACGAAGATGACAGCGCTTCTGTTGCCTCGGTAAGTTCATCGCTCGAATCTCTTCCTTTTATTATTATCTGTTACGTACGTTTAATCGTGAGGCCCACGAGAAAGAATTTCACGCCAGTGGCGTAGGACCCCGCCCCCGTCTAGGCTACTCCCTTCCTCTCAATGTGAAAGCGCCTGTATATTTCTCTATCCCTGTATAATACAATACATTACAGCTAATAGAGTCGTCCGTCCTTTTTATTATTATTATACTCGTGCCGAGTTTTGCGCCTCACGCATCAAGCCTGAATTATGACTCCCGTCGTACAACCGTCGGAATGGGCCTCACTGGGTATTGTACTAATGTCGTCTTTTGCCTGGTTTAAGCAATTGGACGGGAAGTCACGCGAATGGCTTGTCAGAGCCGCACAAGGAGATTACCAGGCGCTGGCGAAGCTCGCTGCCGAGGAGCCACGACTGGCAAGACTCAAGGTAAGAAATATATGTGATTTAATCGTCGGCACTGGCTGAATTTATAGTAGTAATCATTGTGTATATGTTTCTGTATATATATATACAGGGTTATTCACGACAAACGCAACCAGCTGAAGTTGGACGCGAATGAACGATTCCGTTAATCGAGGCAGTGTACCTCGTAAACAAATAAGTAACCTCGTTAAACAAACGAAAGAATGCGAAGTTCGTGAAGCTCGGTCTGTCAGTGCGCATGCGCGTGCCTATGATTAACCACGTGACAAGACGTGCAAAGATGGACGCCGAGAGCGATACGGATTGAAGGCTGTTCCTTTGGTACTTGTATGCTATGATCGGTACGCACGGGCGAGTAATAGGCGTATATATAACGTATTATACAGTGATAATAACGAAGGACTTTGAAATAATAATTACGGTGTGGCTTATTACTGCACGTCGATCGGCCTGTTATTACGTGCGGGCAGGTTAACACCTGGGACGTGGTAAATTTGCCGTTTTCGCGCGCCACCAATGACAGGTTAATAAATCTAAGAGCCCCCGTGGCAATCAAGCAGCCGGTGTATAGCCAACGATGTGGAATGCGGCATCGTGGAAGCCCTTCCACCAGGGTTGTACAGCCGCGCAGGGTCCTTCATTGCTTTGAGCGTAACAGCCAGCTGTAATGTCTGTGTAATGTGTATATATATATATATGTATATTGCGAAACCTACGGGGATGGCGATATAGGTATATATCTGGTGAACCAGAAGTACGAGGTTGTTGCGAGGATGAGGATGGGCAGTAGGTGCGAGGATAACGGAGATACGGGTGGAGGGGTAGTTTCGAAGGTGGTACCCAGAGAGGGTTGGGGGATGGAGGAGGTCCAACCGCACGGGGCTGCTGCGTGCTGAATTCATTCCGCTGGACAAGGTTGCCTCAACCCATCCGGTAGTACCGGCGCCCTCATCCCCTGGGATAAATTGGCCAAACCCGCGTGTTTGCGGATAACATCGCCGCGATATACATACGTACATATCCATGGCTGTTACCCTACAGTGCCTATGGGTAACGGTGGCTATGGCGCAAGTAGTTTGTATCTTTTTTTTTTCTTGTTTCACGACGAGTTCGTGGAAATTGGAAATGAAATTTTTTTTACTCTCCTGGACCGTACTGTAGGGAACTGCGTAAGGGGTACGGGTCAGGGATGCTTTTGTAAACCCTGGGGAAAAAAAATTGTTATCCACTCGGTTACTTTTTTTTTTTACGTATCGAAGTTGCGACGTGGCGGATGTCAGAGAATCTGGACGACCCTTAAATCGAAGTGTTCGCAATTTCCGGATTACCTCGGGAGAAATTCACCCCCATATCTTTTCTACTCCGCCACGTGGAATTACGCGCCCAGCCACCCCTTCGACAAGCAGATATAATAATCTATTGATGAATATGCAACGGGTCAGAGGGGGTGTTGGGGGCACGGAACGTGAGAGAGGATGCGGCGGATTGGTACCGGCTAAAGGGGACGACAGTAGGCATTCCAATTACTCCCTCGGTAATTAAATCAACACCGAAGCTAATCAGCCCCCCTCTGTACCCCCTCTCCCCCCGCCCTTCCCCGTACTCCCGTCGTGATAAATAAATCTGCGACTCTCAGGACAATGCCAATTATTTAACAGCGAGACTAGGCTTGCGTTAACGCCACCCTTGCGTACGCGAGATTCCGCAGGAATTTTTTTAAAGAAAAACAAAATAGCGTTTGTAAAATAAAGAAAAAAAATTGCCTGATCACGTCATTAATTTCACATTCGCTAATCACGCACGTTCTATTCTTTCGCGCGGCTTTACGAAAACGTGCTGCGCTTGTACCGACCCTCCCCCTCAACCCTCCTCTCTCCCCCCTCGTCACTATACGTACTGAGCTACCTACAGACCACGTATGCTTTACGAGCCCGTATTATGCGCGCATAGGTACGCATTACACATACGTGGCATACGTGATGCATGCTTGGGAGCCACGCGGTACACGTGGCCATTGTATTATTCACTAGACGATCAGGTGTAACTTGACAGCGGTGGCTGACGCGATGCGCCCATTATACTTTATTAAGGAACGCGACTGGCATGGCGATGGAAACCCGCCGTATTTCGACTTCGACTCAGAAACGCGTCGAACGACGCAGACGCGGAGGTAGCTTGGTTGAACGTCCGGAACTTTTTTGAGATCCGGTTTCGCCGTATTCGTCGTAGACGGAGAGTGGATTTTGCGCGGGAAAAAAAAAGGTTTAAAAAAATATATATATATTGCACAGAGGAAAAAGGATTGCGACTGGATATGATCAAAACGATCGACGTACCGACGCATCGTTAAGCGTCGTACACAACGCTATCGCTATATATAATCGTAATAATATATACTCGGTGTGTACGTACATTAATGTACGGGGCCATATGCGTATATATTGTAACCGCTTAACGGGGGCCGGTTCGATGCATTTATCTGGATGTATCGGCAGCTTTAATAACGCCAGGCAATCAGGGGGGCCCCCCCCGATAAATAATAACCGTTTGTATCGGATTCTAATTACTCGCTCTAAGCAAACAAATAAACACGGGGACCGGAGTCGAAGTTAATATTATGGGTCTGCTGCAGGCTGATTTAAGGAGTGTGGGACCGCCCACCTCGACGATCACCATCTACGGGGACTTACGCTCCTCCCGTTCATGCCCTCTTGCCTACTGGCTGATCCTCTTCCAGGGCCAGCCGTATCCCCGACCTCCATGGGGATTTTAAATTTACATAAGGATACCACGGGCTCGTGCGACATTTCGATACTTGGACAATTAATCGGATCGTTATAATCGCGTGCATTAGGGTGACGTCAATTTTATCTCGATGGAAAGTAAAAATCTTTTTTTTTCTCTCTTTTATCATATGCTTGTCCACGGTCACACTGGATGATTGATAACACGTCGTACGGGCATATTCTTCTCCGCGCTTACCTCGTACGGTAGTTCGTTAACTGCGGGCTATTAGCGGGCGTAACGCTCATCATAGGAGCGTCGTGAGTACTAAGTAAACCTGGCTAACAAGGGGGCGTCTACCACCGGCCAGGAATGATCTACCGATCCACCTTGGTATTATTATTATTATTATTATTATTTCTATTCTTTTCTTTATCCCGGGACAATCCCTCTCGCCCTCGTTTACCCTCTGTATATTTACCGTATAACCTATCTAGCCAAGCAGCTTCCAACGCCCCCGAATATTAACAGTCTGATTTATGCACGTAATTATCTCTAGTTATTTTCGTTCGGCTTTGCCCATACGTCCGCGCTGGCTGCCGGTGCTGCTGATGCACAACAAATTAACCGTTCCTCTTACTCCGACTTCTTATATATGTATATATGTGTTTGTGTGTGTATATATACTCTTAGGAGATACCGAGCCAACCTCGCAGCATCCTGACCTCAGTCCGGACCATCGAGACCTCGATTTTGTAAGATCTTAGTCTGTGGTAATTAAAAAAATTTTTTTATCATATTTAGGTTTGACGCTATTTCATCTCGATTAAATTTGTATTTTAATCATCTTTCGAGGTCCACGCTGTTAGTCCGGATGCTGCGAAGGTGAGAGTGCTCGAGATGAACGTAAGGATTCCCGTAGACAAGGGACGGGGGGATATTAGCTGGGGCCTTTTTAAGGCTGTAAAAATCATCCCGTGCTCCGATACCTAGAGGGTAGGATTTTACGGGATGGCGTGTTACTTTTTCAGTGATTTTTCCGGCGTGAATAGATTTTTATGAGGCCGAGCAGCAGGGTGGGTTTCCTTCTCCCTAGGGTCGTGGCGCCAGGAAGGCGTCATCTCGCTACGGGATCGTCTTGCATGGCGCAGCCACCCTTAGAGCCCCACCGGTCATCCCCCCTCCCTCCCCCGGTCACGTCTCCTCACCTCGGACCCTCTTGGATTTCACTTTCTACCCCGCCTTTTGCGAAAACGTCCTGCTAACCACTTACCACCCAGGGACGCATTAGTTGGCACTCGTGCTACCAGGACACGCGATCCCTTATATACCATCCTGCTAAGAATACACCCCCTCCCCCCCAAAAAAAGAAGTCCCTAGGGACTTGGGGATAAAGTAATTCGAATCCTTACCACCACGTCAACGTTTTGCCCCATTTTCGCGGGACTATCTCGCTTCATCCCTTACTCAGATATCCAACCTCACCCCTAATCTCTGGTTAAACAGGCGAAGCAAAATGGCGACTCCCAGAAAAGAAGGTTTCTCGGGCTTCGAGCAACTGCTCTTTACTGGTTCTCATTGCTCACCTCTAATTAGCCCCCTCCCCTCCCACCTTCTCCTCCCCTATTCTAAAACAGATCCCTATCTGTCCATACCACATGTTCATCAAGTGGTGACCCCGAGCATCCGGCAACGGGGCCCTTCCGTTTTAGAACTCACGGGGCCCTACCTATACGAATCGGGCCCCATATGCCTATCGCTACTTCTCTATCCGAAGGACAAGGTGGTCTTAGAGCTTTCTTTATTGTATAATAAGTCTCAGGGTATATATACCGTCGCGTTAGTTATAAGTCACGTGTCAAGCTTGTCTAAGCAACCTGTAATTTTCGACGTAGTTTAGAATGAAAATGACCGTAAGAGGATGAATATGACGAGTAACAGGCCGTGGCATTCTCGAACGTCAGTGGGCCACTTTATACGTAAATGGTGAGATACGTACTCTATGAATATTGCCGAGGGAACGAGAGTTCCCGAGTATCCTCAGCCTTAGGGCAGATAAGCTCGAAGCAGTTTGTTGCGCAACGACGACCACGCCAAACGCGATTCCTTTATAGGTCTACATACTAAACTGTACTGGTTGCTGCTAGATAAGTATATATATATATGTATAGACGCTCTAATGGCAGGTTAGTATGAAAAAGAGAGGGCCCAACAGTCCCGAGGGACTCTAACAATTAGTAAACGGACTTCATTATGGAAATTCCTCGCGTAACTAAATACTTAATAAACGTCTCATCTTGAATTTGTAAAGAGGTCCGCGCGGTGGCGGTGCGTACCAACCCGCATAATGACAGTCACGAAGAGCTCGGCCGCGTAGCGCAACACGGGTCCCTAAGCCTTGCGGATGGATCGCGTGTCGATCTACGCCGAGATATTTGTTACTTTACAGTTGTATCACGTTTGCGTAGGAAACAAAGCCATTGTTTTGTTGTTCGTACATGCTAGGCTGCCCCGCGACGGCGCAATCGCGGATGTGGAGCGGTGACGAAAGTTCGACCTCCTTAATCGACCCCATTGTCCATTCTCAGCTGAATTTTTTACAATTATTATTATCATTGTTTTTTCTTTTATTTATCATCGAAAAATCCTTATCGATTCGTCGCTTTACATTGTCGGCGGATCGGTGTACGACTGTGGTCCAGATTAGAGAAATTTAGAAATTTCGAAAAATTTAAATAGCCACGCTCTACTGTACTGGCCTGATGCGACAGTCCTCATTAATACTTCAGCGTCCACCCCGTATAATTTTGTCACTTATGACCAGTTCCTGAAATCGAGCCCGGCACGCTAATCACCAACGACGGTTATGACTCTCAGCAATGGCGTCTGCGACCATCCGGCTAACCCTCGTAGATCATAAGCGCGGAAACCAAGGCAAGCGGGTTTGGTATCATGTCACGGGGCTAGATAAGGATCCGTAGCTTTCGTTTTAATGCGACCAACAGTCATTAAGGCGTGATCGGCACGTGGTGCCTACCCCTATATTACCACAGGCTGAGCATTTACCCACAGTCCTGGTTATTATCGCGATCCGCACTGGTCGACCCTCAAATTAAGCGATCGTTTAACCTGACTGTTTGTCTTTCATTTTTATGTTTTTTTTTTCAAACCTCCCCCTTCCTTCCGCTTTTATCCATGCGAACTCAAAGACGTCCCACACCCCTTTTACTCCTGATGACTATACCCCGTCTTCTTATATCCACTTCAGACCTCGTCCTTCGGACGCTTGATAAACCCGCAAAGACACGCTACCCCTAATACACCGGAATAGATAATCTACCTAGGCTCTTCCTGTACCCTCTGGCTTCTGTCACTAAAAAAAAAAACCGGACCCACCTCGCCCTCAAAGATTAGCCGATCGCTATCGGATGCCTGTCTTACGCTAACGAGCCCACTCTATCAGACCAGCTTATCCCAAAAGCGTGTCTCTTCTCTGACTGTACCTTTTCTTTACCTTATATTCAGATTAGAATTAGACTTTCTATTAGTCGCTTTTCCTATCTCGCAAATCGATATCGATTTCTAAGCATTTATTTATACTCTGTACACGTTTTGTGCCGATCCAAGGGTGGCTGGCTATGGGACTGTTATAATTTTTTCGTAAAATCTCCTTCAGCCACTGGCATGCTTAGTGGACGTAAATTTACTTATCGGATATCCACGTTGTAGCCTTTTGCACGGCCAAGTAAAACCTCCTTCTTCGCATGCGATAGGATATTTAATTCACACTAGGACTCTGCTGTGGCGATTGGGATCTGTGTAATCCGTAGTATCAAGTACGATCGGTTCGCACGGCTATCCGCTGCCCTTCATTTTTTAAGGGAACTTTTTTTGTCTCTACTCGAATTTAACGAGCCACTCGAAATAAAGGTGCTTTCAGTCCGCCTTTTGGCAATCCTTGCTGTTACGTCCGACTGGCGCCACGACGAAGCATTCGGTCCTCGTTAAACGATCGTTACTCCACTCGGAGATCGTATCTTCGGCCAGGTCCGTCGAGACTGCACGAACCGATTTTCGAAATTCTGAAGGCCGCGCGACCCTGGGGTACTGTACAGTTACGTCAGAGGGTTGCCTTTAGTGTAACTTTGAAAGAAATATTCGTTACCGGTTTCCATTTTTTTTTCATCCCCAATACTTTCGTATCCTCGGTCAGTCTTATGGGTGATTCGGTTTTCTTTTTGGATTCGTTAAAAAATTATTAAATGTCGCTGAGTGTCACGGGGGACTACTGGCTTTCCTGTGAGTGTATATTGTATACCTGTATTGGGGGTAGGACGCCCGGTGGAAGAATGGAGGAAAAATGAAAAAAAAATAAAATGGAGAGATCGAAAATAACAAATCCTTTACCTCCGCTGGACGAATTGTTCGACGGGTCACGGTCGGAAGCTTCTCTACAGTATTCCCTGATGAAATATTTTAACGAGAGCAATGTCGAGTCCCGGATTATATCTGTTCGCGAGCGCGCCCCCTGTATCGTGATCCCGTGGAGTTACGAAAAATATCAATTAAACATAAAAGCGCGAGTCCGTGTCATCCGATAATGGGGAGATCGGTTAGCCCTGGGGCATCGAATAATTACTCTTTTGTGGATAGCAGCGCGTCCTTTGAATTCTACCTCGTATTCTAGTACGTTCGCTCGTGCGTTGATTCGTTTGTTCACTTTTGAAAAAATCGAACCCGGATTGGTCCATTCGACCCAAAGCACAGACTCCAAAGCACAGACCGTGTTGAACGGCTACCAGTCTAAATTTTTCCCACCTCCCTCTAAGATTCACTCAGGTTCATTAGCGCTCCTGTCCTTTGATTAATGGCCGCTCGAAGGAGCCAAGTGGCCACTGGTTTTCTCGCAGATCATTTCGCTGTTATCTAGATGCTCGTTAAGATCATCCAGCCAGGGGGCATTGCATGAAGAGTCGTGAATGAAGTATCTACCAATGTCGATATTCGCCAGTGTATACAGGGCTATTCATTTCAGGCGCACTAATAAAATCTTCCCTATGCCATAACATAACGTTCATAACCCACCATTTTGAATGATTAAATACTGATTAAAGAGCAATTATTTTTTAGTTTCTTCTTTTAATTTTACCAACTCATCAAATCAAGTTGTATCCATAGATATTTCGAATCTCAAAGACCAACGTACTTTTCACGTCTTCGAAAAGACCTCCCCAAGACTTCTTCCCCGAGTAAAAAAATAGTGATACAGTATAGATCATTCGTAGATCTTATTTGATAATTCATGCACCAACGAAGCAACCAGTGTTTATTACAGCGAAAGAGCGAGAGGATTTTCCTGTAAGATCACCCCACCCTCTCCACGTCCTCCAGAAACCGATTTTTCTAGTTATCGGTTATTGACCAGTCTCATCGGAATAATTCATGAGTCCAAGCTTTTGAAGAAGACCGCCCATCCTCTTCGGGGAGGAAGTACGATAAGGGTTGCTCTAGGTGGTCCCCATGGATGCAGAGGAGCCACAAGGCTCGAACGAGGTTAATTCATTCGTCCGGTGAGACAATGGTGGATCGGTTACACGGTGACTGGGCCGTTTATTAATGATCCTCAAGAAGGTCCTCGTGGTCTCTAATGGCGACGTAGAAGCCGGCCGGCTTCTCTCAGGCTCCGCATTTAAGGACAAACAATAGACATATATATAGCCAGTGTCGGAAGGCATCTATAACCCCTATACACAGCAGACTCGTTCGTATAGGTCCTATGGGAGAGTCCATGGTGGTTCACGTGGTGATAGTGTCACGCTTCTTGCCGGAGGTGGCTGTAACGCGGAGGACGCATAGAGGGAGGTGGGCAAAGAGGTAAAAGAAGTAAAAGAATGGCGCCCACGCGTTATGGTAACGCTAACGCCGCCGACACGGGCTGGGTGGTCCTACGCTGCTCCTCCTACTCTAACCCTCACCCTTACGAGCTCCACACCTCTGTCGCATAGATAGACTATACAAATACACTTTTAATCCCGTGGCAGGAATCATGAATGACAGTCAGATCGATAGCGTTACGTGTACCAGAAGAGAATCCTGGAAGCTGGTCTCATCCATTTCTCTTACCTACCCTTGCGCAGCATCCAAGAACAGTACCACTTTCCATGGTATTGCCCACATGGCAATTTTACCCAAAAAAACTTTTATCATTCCTCGCACCTTTTATTTATTAACCAAAAAATTAGGGTTTACCATACTGCTGGTTATCTTATCGTTATTTTAATTGGGTTTCGGCGAAACATCTCTTTTTTATAATGCCTACCACGTCATTTTGCAACTTTCGTTATCAGGGGTAGAGATTAGATTTTTATGTTCGCACCTGGGACGAAAATGAATCTTCGTTTTTTTTTCCTCTTTTTTTTTTTCTTTCTTTATTTGGATAGACGGCACAGTCAGCACGGAACACCATGAGCTATTTCTTGAATGGTGACTGGCGAGGGCCTTTGTTAAATGGTAGGAAAAAAGAGTCTGGATAGGCGGAGGTGTGAATGAGGGCCGCGTGTAGCGACGCCTTCACCCTGGGCGAACTCCTTGGCCGCTCCTCTTGTGTCAACACCTTTGGAGAACCTTTGGCTACCATAACCCACACTGTTTTCTCCTTTGGCTCTCCTCATCCCCCTCGGACCCTCTTACACCCCCCCATGTATATGCTTTCTCTTGCCCCCTTCAATTCATTCGGACGATGCGTATCTTCGCCGCGCGTGGAACTCCCTCTATGTGAAAGATGGTAAAGCCCCATTCACATGTAACGCCATCCATCCTCAATGAACTTCATGAATGACGTACTCGGCGGGACGTGAAAAAGTCAAGGCGCTTACTGTGTTATACCGAGATAACTAATTCATGTCGATACCACTTGTCGCTTGGGACACTTGATAGATCTTGGATAGACGATCAGAGGGGATATATAGTATATTTCCTATCGATCGCCGGCGGTATCGATTGATCGATCGTTCGATCGATTGATCAGTCATCGCTTGGATATTTACCTTTTTTTTTTATCGATTCACCCGTAAATGAGGATAACGAGTCACCTGGGTTTATCAATTCTTTTTTTTATTGATTAACTATCCAAATCGTGAAATTGTTCATACGTGAAGTCAGAGGTGTGACTAATGGGAAATTCTCTGAAGTCGAAATTTCTCGTGTAGAAACGCGTAGGCAGTCGAACCACGAGAATTGGCCAATAGGCTTAATGGTACGCGTCAATTCTCGCGTCGCTACTAAGTGGAAATTGCTGTCAAAATGGTGGGCCCAGCTGCGTACCAGTTTCTACGGGTATAGTATATATATGTATAGTCCCTATATATATATATATATATATGAACGAGGGATGTATGTGACGTGTATATATTTAGAAGCGGTTAGGAGCACGTGGGTGTAAAAAGATACCTGTGTACCGAAATCCGTGGCAGGACGCCATATTCTTCTTTGGATTTTCAAGCAGTGTAACCCGCTCGTGACTTATCGACGCTTTACTATCGTCTGCTCAAAAACAATGTCGTTCATAAAAATGTCAGGGGTTTTTGACAAATGCCAGACGCGCCGTTCACCGCCATTTCACGTGATGCACTCCTCGTAGGCGGCTTCCTCTCTGTACCTACGTCGCTCACGCTACGACCGACGCCCTTGGGCCTTACTGCGGGGTCCTGAGACAGCGGGGCTGCTTCCTTGGTAATTTTAAAAACCCCCTCAATAAAGCTGTATTGTTTTTGTGGCATTTGCGCCGTTTTATGCCAGCAATATAACTTTAACAACTGGCCGCTTTCGTGACTTTGTGCCCAACTCGGCGCCAGGATGCAGTTTGGCCCTATTCGTTGAGACCAGTAAATATATATATATACTGGCAGCAACTAATGTACTATATATATATATAGTGCCAGGGAACTGGATTGCTGGCTGGAGGATGCCAGGTCCTGTATTACCCTTCGTCCTACTTAAACCCAAACCCCACGCAAAGCCAGGACCCTCGTAAACTTTTTCTACGTTCTTTTGTCCATTCCGCAAACTGCTGCGACATCCGAAGATTTAATTTACCCAGGGTCCATCGGATGCTGCCACCTAGGGAATCAGGGGTACAAGCGATAATAAGAGTGCCGTTGCAAAATTATCTTGACTTTGGTACCTTTTATCATTGTCTTTTTTTTTTCTTATCACATATCGGCTTCCGTTACACCCTATCAATACTGTAATCCGGGTCATTTATTTGGCCATTAAATTAATTCAAGCACGTAACGTTACCAGGATCGGCCATGTTGCTTTTATTGATATTCGCGAAAGAGAGCGCGGATGATTTACAGCATCAGACGCGGCTTGCTTAGAGGTCCATGGGATCATAATTATCTCTCTCTCTCTCTCTCTCTCTCCGGTATAACCCTGGTTCGAGTTGAAACCCTCGAACCTGAAAAGAGGGAGAGGGGTTAGGGTTGCCTAGTGGTCGGGATCCCTCCCGCGAGGGCACCAAGCCTCGCGGCTTGTATATGCTAATGCGAGACGAATGTCTCCTCTTCCTACCATCCTCCTTATCCTCCCGATCCTCCTTACACACCTCCCACCTCCCGTAGCATCCTCCCCCCAATCCCATCGCTTAGGCACTGTATTCCCAAAGTCAGTGTCCCGTGTCTGCCCTCTAGGTGCTCTATGCGCCGGCGATCCCAATCCCGTCTGCAGGCGTAGGCGTTCTTGTCTTACCCTAAACTCCACAGCGGGATGGCCGCCGACGGTGCGGACTCCTTGGCGATGATCTCTTGCGTCCACGTTGCCGATAGATTAATCCGAATTA
This sequence comes from Pachycephus smyrnensis, assembly GCA_030142225.1. Taxonomy (NCBI): domain Eukaryota; kingdom Metazoa; phylum Arthropoda; class Insecta; order Hymenoptera; family Cephidae; genus Pachycephus; species Pachycephus smyrnensis. The sequence continues at coordinate 295,382 of JARQST010000644.1, forward strand.
TAAATGGCGGATCGCTTCGGCATCCTACAAGCCAGACTGCTCTGCGTCCTTCTCGCACCATCCGGTGCACCTTATTCGCCATCCTGAGGTCATCCTTACCCGCTGGGGTATCAAGCTCGATCCGGGTAGTCTACTTCGAGGGTGATCCGGACTAGGGTAAACTTGGGTAGACGTTACTGTATGCGAGGTTAGACGCCCTGGGATTTTCCTTGGGGAGTAACAGACGCCTTCAGGAACCGATCTGGCTGGGGTACGGTGATTCCTCTTCGACGAGAATTCGTAACACGTGTAGACTGGAGGTTTATGCTGATTGGTGGTGTACTAGGGACATTTCCGCTCTGCCATACTTGTACGTGTATCACTGTATACTTACGATCCTGGTTCTTGGTTTAGTCTATGGGTACGCCCTCTTGTTCTTTGGAACATCGGCACCAGGAGTATATTGGACCTAATCGTAATTCAATCTTCTCTTTAACAGTCTATGGAAGTTGGTACACCTTTCCTATCTCTTACACCTTTTCGTCCTGTTCCTCCTGTTCTTTTTTTACTACCTCTGCTATCAGGTCCCGATAACCTTTTGGATGTCTATGAGCAGTTTAGAAACGCTAGAGACACATTTCTCACCAGGACTTGACTAATGTCTACTACGTAAATCGTTAATGTCGGGCAGGTACCTACTATTTAACCTGCGGGTAGATTTACGCGAAGGATTAGTTCATTTGCTCCAGGAGAATAGGAAATCGTATGAGGGTCGTCCTCGGGTGAATCTTTTTTTTCACTGATATCGAAATGGCCCTGGTTGAATTCTGTGGGAGCTAACTGGCACCCAGTTAGCATGACAACTAAATAGGTTTAGGAGCCGGTATGGCGTAGGCGGGGAAGCTCCTAATTACCAGCACGACGTACAACCCAGTCTCGGATGACGGGTGTATCCGGGTTTGGCTCTGGAGACTGTTACCATTTTACCAGTACCGACCCCTGGGGCCCCAGGGGTTAGCGCCAGCCATCGGACCGCAAACATTCCGGCACGTAGGGATGGGTCCCAAGTGGACCTTTTTACACAACAGTTTTTTTTTGTTAGGGTACATGAAGGGTACTAGATAATTTCTTGTTTTTTTGTACTCTTTTTTTCCCTCAATTTAAGGGTTCGTCAAGCTCTATGGTTGTCAGGTTCAGAATGTATCCCGGAAGGTTTTGGGTGAGTTTAATAAATGATGCTCTTTTTTATGTGAAAACGAATTTTCACTTTTTTCGAAAAAATGTCGAAAGGGAAAACACGTGCCCAAGGCATGCTCTGCTGCTCCAGTTGCCTTGATACTCCAAGGGACTATGGCAGTCTGACATGGGGACAGTGTAAGGAGACAAAAGAGGTCAGGTCAGAGGATACTCCCTGTCACACCAAACACTGACCACACGCCAGTCGGCCGGCCTACTTCAGTCTCCAGTTACTAGCAGATCCCGAAGGATAGACGATATGTGAGAACACGAGTGGACACAGGAACTCCAGGGAATACGGGATGACCTGAGAAGCTTGCCATTTATCCGTATACCGGGAAGCAGAAGAGGCCAGCGGTGACCAATCAACGAGACCATGATTGATTGGCTGCAACACGCTACAGGACGCCTCGACGCCTCTCTGGCGTCGTTCTGCTCCACCCTCGGAACTTACACATAGCTACGACTTCCTTTCCCTGGTCCATCCGCTCTGTAACAATCTCACCCAGCATCCTCATTCCCATGTACAAATATACTCAAGTTCCTCCTCTTCTTTTTTTTTTCCCCGCTACTTAAATCTTATTAAAATCACTCTTAAAATCATCTCGTGCATCTCGATCCTGAATATCCCAACTACACCCCATCTCTCAAGAGATCTCGGCATGGACCGGTAATTGGAGTTTGAACGATTTCACGAGTAACTTAAACCGGACCACGTTAGGTAACCCTGAAGGAAAAGAAAGAAGAAAAAAATGAGAAAAAGGAAGAGGATGCAAGTCGAAGGAGAGGTATCTCCTTACGAATTGGAGAAGTCCGGGTACTCCGAGTCTCTCCTCGCACTCGCTCCCTCCATTTTTTTCCTCTTTCTCTTTCTTTCTACCCGGCGTTATAAATCGTTTCCAGGTTTGGCACTCGCTCCCCGGCGGCTGTCAGGCATTATCCTAACGACGTTTAACAAATCATTCCCAGGGAAAATATATATCCGCGATGGTGCCATGGCGCCCCCCTCCCCCTCCCCACATCCCAAAAACCCGAGACTCCCCGCTTAATTTGTATCAAAACATGCCAGCCTGCCCGCCGCATGACACTACACGCAAGTTTACGTACGACGCCAACGGTTATAGCGCCGCGACGCGCGCCCTTAGGTACCTACAATGTGTTTCACATGTGTCCGACATTGCATCTCCACTATACCCATTGGTACCAATAAGGTACCAGATTACTGAACAGTGGTGTACCAGCAACCTGCTACCATCCCTATAGTCCTTCCCCTCAAAATTCCCCAA
>JARQST010000644.1:297982-396648 GCA_030142225.1 Pachycephus smyrnensis
AGGTACCAGATTACTGAACAGTGGTGTACCAGCAACCTGCTACCATCCCTATAGTCCTTCCCCTCAAAATTCCCCAAATGAATTCAGAGAAAAGTCGACAGTCGATGACCTTCGAAATACCGAAGATCAATGAAATAAAACAAAAAATCAATATCGATACACGTTTCAAGCAAAGTACACGTGTTTCATGGGTATTATTTTTTTTCCGCTTTCTTTTCAATGCCTCTTAAACCTCCACGAAGTGCTTCCGAAGTACCAGTCTTTGATAATACCAACCTAGCCTTACCCTCTAATAGGTAGCTCGACTTGATTGATACTATCGACATTGTTCTTAATCGTTCGTGACGAGCGTCATTGCTCAAGCCCTCCTCTTCGGCTCGAATAATAACTGGCTTGTATACCATCCAGTTTTCCATCTCGCCTAATGCGCTTACCTTAATGACCCTGGACGTCGCTGTCTCAGGTATTCCTGCCCGCGATCGACTCCGTAACCACCTGTCCGAATATTTTCATTCTACCGGCGTCGCGACGGCGCCCGCGGCTCGCTCGTACACGCCCGACGATTAAGACGCCAATGCAGACGTACAACTGCAACCGACGGGTTACGGAGGCCTCGTGCAATGCACTTTTCTGCAGTGATAACCAGCAGCTGTAACCTGCGTAAGACCCTTCTGGCAGCATCCTCACGGCAGCGACAGGCGTTATTATCGCAACGTGTATCCCCGCACCCTGGGGTTCTGACGAAGCGCCGCGATTCCGCTTATACGCACAGCGGGACGACGTATCCTTTTACTCGTTAGTTTTTGCCGATTACCTATATATACCGGGCCCATAAACTGGGCCCCCATTAAACGGAATAAACTGACCCCCCTCTATATATACTATTCATTCGTTACGCTTAGTTTAACAATGTCACTGAATTATTACATGGCTATGATATTATACCGCAAGGCTATACGCTATAACCCTACCGTATGGGAATATATACATATACAGATATACCGACCGTTTCCAAGAACCCATGAATTCTTCGGGGGCCCGTAGAAATTGCACAGTGATCGGGATGGCAAAATGGGAGTGTTGCTTAAAAAAAGAAAGAAGATCTTACCGAGCGCAGGGTGCGGCAACGCGTAACCCGATCGTTAACGCAACGATATCAATCGAGGACATCGGCCCGGAGGCGCCTTCTGCTGCCAATTACTAAATTCCGCATCCTTTCGCTTCTTCCGCGAGGGGACTACACTGTCACGCGATTTACTTACCAAATTGCGAGTTTCGTTATACCACGGGATACTCATATCGCTTCGATGCGCCGCCGCCTTTACTACTCCTCGCCTCGAGGATCTAAGGATCGTGATCGTGCCTGGTTTCGTCACTCTGCCGATTGCGATCTCTTATAGCTTCATTCAATATATACACACACACACACACATATATCCTCAATAGTACATAACGCTGTGAAATTGTGACAGTCGGCAATGCATTAAGCTCTGTTTATGTATATACAACGGTATGTATAACTACGTTACATGCTATACTCTATATAAATATAGTATACACACACCATATACGCACGTCTTACCGATAAACCGTTAGCAAGCAGCAATACATAAAAGTGGCGCACGCGCGACGACAAGCGTATTCACGAGAAAGACGCAGACGATATTCGGCGTCTCCTCGACTCCACGATCAAGATCAAGGATTGATTTAACGATTTACAAGGACCACTCTTGACCGTATGACAGAGACAGCGCTACGAATGTAGATCGGTACCGTTAGCGTTAACGCCGTGGCTACGTCACAGAGCCATCCGAGCACAAGTCTTCCGCATAAATACTTACCTGGCTCGTTCCTCCTGGCCCATAAATCAGGAATATGACCTTTTAAAAATAATTTTACCTACCTATCTATTTCTCCTCCACCACCTTCCCCCTTCTATGCCATAGGCCAATAATAACTTATGCACTGCCGTATCTGATCCTCTGCCGATGGCACAGTCATATTTACGATTTGGTCGAGGTGCAGTAAACTACTCAGTCCCCCTTCTCCTTACCCCCCTTGCCCCCCCCCCCCCCCCAATCCCTCTATACTCTATGCACGATATGCCATATATACTTTTATATACTGTCTCTCTCTCTTTCTCTCTAGCCGATAGTCCCTGGAACCGATTCCCCAGGTATAAACGTATAGACGTAAACACACCTTGCTCGTGATTCACTGAAGCTACTCAGTATTGAGACTATGGTTAAACCTGTCCTCCAGGATGCAAGATGGTTGTACGGGTTATATGCCTGGTGCTAGTAAGGGTATAGTGAAAATGCATACCTATGGGATGTCAGGATGCATCTGTTGGTCCAGATGCAGGGACAATGCATCTTCTCGCTACTATTCGGTTATTTAGTTAACGACCGTTTGGTCTTGTTGTTTGTTGTTGTCTGAGAGAGTGGGTCTCGCGTTCCACAAATGCCAAACGATCATATCCACGAAATTTAATGCTAAACGGGGCACCGTGCGTGTGTCAACCGGGTGAAACATTGGGACGCCATGCGTCGTGCATAAATACTAGGCTTGGTTGTCTAAGAAGTAGCTAGCCGAATGCTATGGGGAGACCAATTTAAAGGCAGCCACGGTTAATGAGCCGGCTCGGGATGCCTACTGCGTTTTTTGCGCCTCCTGGAGGGGAGAGATACCCGGCGTGTCTTGTGTGGCCGTGGAAGTTAACAAACCCGGGGCACCTGGTTTCTCTCTGGCTTAATTCGGTTAACTATCCCGGCTCTCCTCGTGGTCCGCGCGGAGGTCGTTCCCGACTCTTGCGCTTCCTGGGGATATTTCGAGATCCTTCAGGAAATTGGGTGTCTTCTCTGGGAATTGATAACGAGGGGATTGCAAGGACTTTGGATTTAATTTTATCAGGTTCGTTTACTGGCCTTGAACCACCGGTAGAACAATCCCAGAGACTACGCGCCGTACTTTCAATTGGGAATGTACATTCTTGCCGTGTCAAAGCAATTTCGTCTCGTTTTATTGTACTAGGTGGTCTCTCTGTTGTGTATTCTGTGGAAGAGAAAAATGATGTCGGTATACCGACAGCGGGCGTCTGCCTTACCGACCGAGGCCTAAAAGACGCTACGGCTAATGGAGTGCGACAGTGTGCGGGGGTGTATAAATTAGTTTTATACGTGCATTCGGTAAACATAAATAGATTTCTGGTAAGCCAGGGATGATCCCGCGACTCGGCGTGGCGCGTTACGCCGAGGAGACATTATTTGTAGCCCACGACCCTAATAATAACACCGGCGCGTAGGTCCGTCGCGATGTCCGTGGTGGCTGCTTGAAATTTATACGGAGTTAAATCGGCAGGGCGGGAGAACTCGGAGCGTCAGTGAATATACACATGTATATATGTATACACACACTGAGTATAGAAACACAGAATCAGTATAGAGAGAAGAGAAGAGCAGAGTAGCTGGCTTCTTTATGACTTACGCGAAGCTAGCAGCTCCCGGATAGATAATTAATGCTCCCTACTTAAACTCCCCGTTTATCTTTGGACGGGCCACTGACGTCCCGACGGCAGGTGCAACCCTCGCGTCCGGCCCGCCGTCTTCTTGACGGATGACAAACTGGCGATCAGGAAAGGGTGGACGCGGACGTCGCGACGTCTGCCTTACGTTGATTACTGTACCTCGTTTAGTCTCTATCCCCTCCCCCCCTACATATCTACCTGTAAGTTATCTTAATTCTCATCTCAAAGGTCATCCTCTTCGTTGCGCGTTATACTTGTTAACTCCGTCGCTCGTTGTAGCTCCCATGGAAACAGTATGAATGACCTTTTTCGCGTCATAACTGTCGACGCAGTGGACTCACTTAATAAATACTAAGGGCTTGGGCTGTCGCCTTAAGCGGGACTCGCAACGGGACGAACGGCTGGGTCCTTGTGGCTTATGGGGTTCTCGGGCGACTTGGATCTATGGTTTATATGGGGCGAACGAGTGAGCCAGAGCAGTGGTGACAGCGGCAACGAGCCGTGCATCGGTTAGTCTCGCCACATCAAGACTCTAACCTATGTGTTCCTTTCGAATTATGGAGTGCATCTGGCGCATGGCGAAAACTGGTAGCCATATTGGTTTGTCGCTTCGATCCGTGGGAATGAAGATGAGAAGATTTATTTATTTATTTTATTTTCTTATTACGAATAAGGTTTAAGAGATTCCTCGGACGTTTGTAGAAATTTTTTAATTACACTGACACTTCGTAAGCGCCGTGTTACAATGCCAAGAGAAATTAATATGTAAACACCGAAAAGCCCATGCATACAGTACACGCTTGGTTATCGAGAGGGGAAGATGTTCTTGTCGTATATCTCTTTCTTTTTTCCTGATCTCCACGACGTGGATACCGGCAAAACATCAAGGCCTCTTCGAGTGGCCATATAGAACCCTGCTCGTACGATATTACGATGGTCCTCAAAGTATCGGGCATCCCGTCGAGAGGCACTCGACGCCATGTTTGAGGACGTGGGGTCTCAGTTTTCTTCAAGCCTAAAATAAACAGTGCATCACATTGCCATCGATGGCATAATTAACCACCTTGGGCATACGAAAGGACGTCGTATATTCCTACTGCTGGTACAGTCGCTCGTGATTGACCTTAGTCTATGGGTAATATTTTTTAGTTTTTTTTAATTTTCTCTAACTCCTACAATTCAGCCGATTATCCGACAGGTCCCGTAGGAGTCGCTGTCGCTGTGGAACCGTATAACGTAAGCCAAGAGGGAGAAGATTAGTCGCGGGAATAGGGAATGTGAAAGGGAATGTGAGAAAGAGGTGTATTCAATGTGCGAGAACCTGGTCCCTGGTATTACTGGCCGTACTGTATATAACGGCAGCGTTGCTGCTGTTGCTGCTGCTGCTACGACTCGGGCCGAGCCACTCGTTTATCTTGCTTGACGAGGAAAGGAGGAATTAACGAGGAATTAATAGCGGATCCTAATGACAAATGATTCCGTGAGAGGCCGCCCCCGGGCTGCCCTAATTTGTCTAATTATTTCACTTAATTCCCCGTGCAGCGACGAGATTTCGAGTCTCGCTCAACGAAACGAAACTAATTAATGAAGCCATTAGCGGTGAGAGCGAGATTACGGGGTGGGGATGGACTCAAAAGGAGGCCTACTGTTTTCTTGCGAAATAGGTAAAACCTGACTTATCGGATGCCACTCGACTTCCTCCTCCTGATGCCTTCTGCGTCTTTTTACTTAGTTCGGACAATTGACGCTGTACGTAGCGCCACTGTCAAAGGAGAACTACTCGCGTTTGCTATACGGCAATTGCCAGACTCCATACCTTAAGATCGTCTTCTCAGCTTAACCATGGTGGACCATAAAGAAGGTAACGGCACTCGAGCAGACCTCATAGCTACCTTATAGCCTGGTTCTCATTTTATCACCCGATAGGCGAGCTTTTTGAAGCTCGAACGGGCCAACGAGAAGTGCCACCCGCCTTATGTGCTGGGCTATAAAAGTTCAGAAGGATGGACCGCCAAGTCTTTCATCTCTTTTATTGTTATCATCTGGTCAGAGAGTGTGACAGTAGGACGTGCCCGAGTTCTAACAAAGTCGTGAGACTGCTAACGGCCACGTGACAGTCACCTGGTTCGTGTTACGTCTTTTTCAAAATATCCATACGACGTGGCCATATACGTGAAGATTACGTAAATTTTTTTTTAGCCCGAAAAAGAAAAACCGGGCCGGGTGTTTTAGAGAAATTTTCACGGGATGATCAGACGGACAAATTTGATCGAAAAATAAATACATATCTGATCGATCGAAACCGATACGCAACCTGTCGATCGACAGTAAATAAATGCATCGTGTAAATTGGAAGGGTGCAACTTCACGCAGCTCGTATAGCGAGGTAAGAAAAGGCCTCTGTCATTGGGTAGCGTGGAGGGGCGGAAAGGACGTGACTCTAGAATAGGCGTTGGGGTAACAAATTCATTGGCAATTGTCGAGGCGGCGAGATAAGATGAAAGAAGGGGATGCGACGAGGAGGATAAAATAAGGTAGGGTAGAGCGCAAGGCTGTGAGGGTGCAAGAGAAATAAACACCCTAAGTGTATATGAGTGAGAGAGAGTGAGAGAGAGGGGGTGGGTACGCGTGCGCTCGGCTGTTTACCCAGTGGCTTTCCTCAGCTGGCGCGTTCCATCACTCACGCAAATAACTCACTTCCCCTTGGAGTAATTTATGTTCACCAGAGTCCCATCACTCGTCCTCGTCCTCGCTCTCGCCGAGGAGCCATCCCTATATCCCTTAGCGCTACGAGTCTCTACTGTTGCTGTTGCTGTTGCTTGCAGCACGCCTCCTTCAACGGATACGAGAAGAACTCGGCTACCGTAGAAACCGACGAGCGTCGAACTAGCTGTTATATTTAACCTAGTTTATAACCCCCATCTCGTGCCTTTTATTGACTCCCCTGAAAGTGTCATTCGTGACACGGAGTCCTAGGCTCGTCTTGGAGAAGACGTACGCGTGGGGCTGCGCCGTTCAAACGGAGTGTCGACCTGGGCCGTAAAAACGCCCAGTCACCCTTATTGCCAAGACCTCGTTGACTTTGACGATTTGAAAACTACCGGAAAGAGCCAGACCTTAGTTCGATGCTGGCGCAGAAGCTATAGTTTCTGTATATAATATATAACAGAAACGCTCCTATCTGCTCCTGGCGATGGGATTATGGGATCGCTCGTGGAGCTTACTTGTAAATTTCAATGGAAATTTGCCCCAAGGCTGATTCGGTATGTCCTTGCGTGTAGACTGTTAGGTCGGATACGTATAGCAGTAGTAGGTAGCGATGGCGGCAACGGTTAAACGTTGACTTTCTACGGGGCCGGAGAAGCCACGGGGAGATACGGCCCTTTAGACGACCCGGTTAATTCTGGAGCTGTTCGTCAGAGACGCCACTAGAAAGCAGTCACCGCTCCAGGGTATATTTATTAGTGACGTTATTTTGGTATTTCGTTACGGCGATGTCACGCGCAGGGCTGCGGCCCATTCAATCCGCTGAGTAATCGCGGCCATTAAACACCCTGTCTTCGTGCCAGAGGACACCTATAGCTCTTTTTAGAGACGGGGTCAGAGGATTGCACCGCGCTGTTACACTCGCCAGGAGGAACGGGCCTCTGGGATAGGGATACGCTAGAGAGAGAATACGAGGAAAGTAAAGTAAGTTGACAGAACTACTCTTAGCAGTGATGGAACGAGCGGGATTCACGCTATGACCGCTACACCGCCGATTTCACCGGTGATGGACTACCCGGTAACACGAACAAAAACGCCCCAACCTTTTAAGACCCCCCTTACCCAATTAGCGATTCTACGCCGAGACGACGACGCGACGCGATCCCGACGTCTATGGACTGCTTTACGTTATTGTCCATCCTGTAACGACTAACCCCGATCTATTGGACCTACCAGAAGACGATTCTTGCTCCTCCATCCCTTGCACCCCATTCTGACGTAGATTAACCCCTTCGATATACCCTCGTACCCTTACCCCCCTCGGAACCCCTCAGCTTCTTGCGCCAATTCCCTTCTATACTCTTACTCGACTTCGTCATTCCCCTTTTCCCCCGTCTTCTTCTCCTCGCGAAGAACGATCCAATGGACCAGGGATGCTGCGCTCAAAGCGTACGACCGAGATAGCAAGATCGGTTCCGAAGCTGGTGGTTTGGTGTCTACCGCAAAGTCACGAGGACGCGGGACTATTATACGGGGGGAAAAAAGAAAGTAGGAATATTTTTTTGCGAGGTTGGCAAGAGAAGCACCGAGGGTGGCCGCCGTCGTCACGGTGACGAGCGTCGCGCAGCTGGAAAACTGAGAGTTTTAAAGATGAGACGAGTAGTGGGTTATACGTATAGATATACAGTACGTATATATATATTCCATTCTAACCTACACGTGTCCCCACGTGTCTCCTCGCTGTTCCGGGCTCAACATTCTTCTGGTACACAGCCCTCTTCAACCTCCAGCCTCCCCCCCCCCCCCCCTCTTTACCACCATCCTCAACCTTTCACTGCGACGACGTTGGCTTCACCCCAATGGACCGCAAACAAACGCGTAATCCTCTCGACGCCTCGACATATCATTTCCCCCTTAGATTCCAGATACACCCCCGCGTCGCGACGCCTTGCACAACTTTGCTCGTTGAACCTGATCAGGATCTTAGAAGCTGCATTCGCACGTTCGAGCTCCGTTCGACGAATTACATAATTTCTCGGAAAGGCGTGTTCCCGGTGTATTAGGAAAACCACTAAACAATGGCGCCCACGCGATGATCACAGGCTAACTCGAAAATACAGTTAATCATCCCGACGTGATTCTCAAACATTCAACCAGCGTCGATAAATCATCTGGTAGCAATTCTCACGTCTCCGAGCGTGATATATATGTTTTTCTTGAAAATTCAATATTATTACCAGACCAATCACCGCGACGTTTCCTAGAGGCTTTGTCGTCGTTGTACGACAACCTATCTTACACTAAAATCAAGACTATGTTTATACTCGAATACGGCAAATTCGTATTCGTGTTCGTGCATCGGACGTTTTACGTCACAACTAGTTACTTCTGAAGAAGTTTCGTCACGTCCGATTGTCATCTAGGTAGCGAACTGTTTCTTGGGTAAGACAAGGGAGGAATCTACGACACTCGAAGAATCTAGGGAATTTCGTGGTATCCAATGCTACCGGCATTGGTATCCAGAGCGATGGGTTTCTCGTGTCTTTTTCTACCTCTTCAGAATCAAGACTTACCCGCAATTAGATGCCAACCAGTCTCGCCCAAGAGTGTTGCACATAACTGCAGCATCCAAACCGAATGCATCGAGATACACGTATTAGACAGTCGCAGCGACAGAGCGACTTCTTCTGTATGAATAAACAAGAGGGTGCATCAGCAACCCGAAGTGCAAAGACTGATTAGTGCATCGGCCTGTCAAAACATCCACTTACTGGATGCTGTGTCGCTGCACCGGGTACCAGAAGTGCATCCACTCAGAGGATCAGCCACCCGTACCGCTCGGCAGTTCATCACTCTCGGTGGACGTGAGCAGGGCTCGACTTTCCCACTTTATAATATATTGGTTTAAAAGTACCATTTATTTTACGTACGTATATATATGTTTAACGCGGCTTACCATAGTAGCCCGGAAATGATAACGGTGCCTAGTGCACTCGTTAAATACCCAAACGAGCCAAGTACACAGAGCGAAGGGGTCTTCCGGTATTATAATCTCAAAATATTGGGCAAGTGGTAAAAAAAATTGTAATTTTTAAAATATTTCATTGTTTTTTATATCTTCGTTATCCTTATTTTTTTAACTCCATTGTTTTTCATTGCCAGGAAGTTTTTTGTTTATTCGAAACAGCCGCCTCTGGCGAAACGAATCGCTCCCGTTTATGTTGGCGTTAATAAAATAACGACGCGCCCGACGAGCGTCGTTCGCGCTTATAGCTAAAGCTCAATGTAGCAAAACAAGATGGTCGTCGCCATGGGTCTCTCTGATGCTTACGAAAAGTCATTCCATCGGACCCAGTCATAATCAGCGCGTCATCGTCCTTCGTATTTCACCGTAATACAATTATGTCAGCGATGACGAGGCGACGCCGTCGAAAAACTAAGGTTCCTGGGCATTAACGTGTCAGCGTTCCCGGTTCATTTAAGTCCCGAGATATCCGGTCGCGCGCGTTTACGATTTAAAATATGTACCCAAACCACGAGAACCATCCACCATGTATTATAGGCACAGTCGTCCCTGTCCCTGGTACACTTCTACACTATGAAGAAGACGTAGAGACTCCAAACTATACCATAACACGTATATCTCCATAACACAGTCTTTATATCCAGCATCCCATAGAGCGTCCCAAGAGACACCCCCCCGTGCATTCTTCAGCGACATTATTTATCGTTCAGAGTAATTTTTTCCAAAATACTTAAAAATCCCAATGGTTACATCTCGGGCATTCTTATTGATAATTTCAAAGTAAACTGCCCTACGGAATTATCCTAGAGGCAGATAAAAAGAGAGTACAACGTTATACCGCTGTACGGATATATAGTCCGTTGGCCGTAGCGTCTCTCCTTTTTTTTGCTAGTACCATAACCAAGACCACATACGTAAGTCCAGTGTTCAAGTAACTTCGTAAAACGAAGGCGGATCACGTTTCTGCCCTGAGCAAACGAAGTCAGCTCGCTTCTATGGGTTGGCTGTCTGCTTCGTTATACGTTGCTGGGCTCTCTCTGTTGCTGGCTGGTAAAAGCGCGACGCACGCGGCGTCGTCGGGGACCTAAACTAAAGAAAGTAGAAGGAACAAACGAAACGGTAGCAGACGGAGAGCGCGGATTAACAATGCCGCAAATACTGGTACCGGGCTGTGGAATGCCCGCGAGCGCACACGGCGCATAATTAATACCAGGGTTGGATCCAGGGCAGATCGGCCCACCGTCGGGAGGATCGGGTGGAGGATGAGGATGAGGAGGAGAGGAGGATGTAACTCTAAGAGAGAGAGAGAGAAAGTTACTAGCAGTATTAGCTATAGGAGTGTGGAACAAGGATGGAGAATGAAGACGGAGTTACTGTACGCGAGGAAGACCAAAGAACTATGGGAGAGAAGAGGAGCTATGCTTGGTGGAAGAGAGGCGGGGAGAAAATAAAAAGAGAGGAGAGGAATCGGGTTCGGGATGTCCGCGGCCGAGAGATTTATGTCCCTCCTGATTGAATCGTTCTCACTCGATCGCGCCGCTTACTTTTTACTGACCCTTTCTCTGTCTTTCTCTGTCTCTATCTCTTTCTGTTCTCTTTCTATTGGACTTCATCCACAGCTAGTTGATCTCTTTCTATTTTTGAGGTTAGGTCTGTTACGGGATCGCACGGTTGGCGAATAGGAGATTTGAATTTGGCGCGTTGAATTTTTACTCGTTCGGTCCTATTGCGGTCGTGATTATTTGGTTACGCTTGCGAATAAAAAGATTGCGAGAATTTCTAAATAGATTTTTGTAATACCCTTGTAACGGTACAATGGCCGAGTGGAGTTAGGTAAAAGAGTACTATGGACAAAATTCGAAAAACAAAGTCGCCCATTGTCGTGTCTCTCGCTCGCGGCAGTTCGCCACAGTCAGTTCGAAAAACAAAAGAGGCCGAAACATGTTCATTATTTTAAGCTAATTGGCGGTGCCTCTCTTCTCCGTGCGCACTCTGTCTATTCTCTCTCATCCGATTGCCTCTCTTTCTCCCTCTCCCTCACTTTTTTTCTTTACGTCCTCTCTCATTCTCCCACAAACCCACAGATACTCCTCGTGCATTCTCCACCGGATCCAGTCCACGCTCTAAAAAGGTTCCATCGGCGCACGATCCTTCCACTAGGCTACTCCAGGTACCCATCCTCGTCCTCGTCCTCCTAAATGGACCTCACTGAATCCCGTGCTAAGTACCCCGGGTCAGGATAGCGCGTGAGAAAATTACAGGCGAGTCAATTCGTATGGTTCATCCACAAGTAAAGTAGTTTTTTTTCAGAGAGGGAGGCCTACTTCCTATGGTTTCTAAGGTAATAAGAGTCCCCTAGATACACATTTACTCGTTGCATAACTATTTCCCCAATGCGATTAGCATTGCCCCGCAAATACGAAGACACACGCGATTCGCTCCTTTATCATTACAGCATCCGAACTGTCTCATCTTTCAAGAATCTTACGAGCATCAAGATGAAAGCTTGAAAAGGGAATCGTGGTGGAATAAAAAAAAATAAGTATAATCAGACAGAACCTCAAACGGTGAAGGAAGCCTCCCGCTACCGTCCCGTCGGTATGTATGTAACGTCCGATAAGTATCGCGACACATGTCGGCGTAAGTGCCGCTATCAATAACGAGACTTCGCCTTATAATACCGCAGTAAGTTAGGTCCGCGGCCAGGAGGCCCATCCGTACGTGGTAGCAGCCATTCGGTATATTCGTACGTATCGTACGCGTTGTGTGCGGGACTCTAACGTTGCGTTGTTGCTTCCACCGGACAACGCCACGTGATGGTAATGGCCGCGATAATTATTTAGATAGCGGAGGATATATGCTTCCTAGCGCAGCATGGGACCAACCACCACTTTCATCCTGGCGAGTATATACCTAGAGGGTTACATGTAGGTAGATATATATATATACGTATTTGGGTACCCAGATGCACGTAGTGTCAGATTTGAGGAGATCAAAAATATAAATCTAAACAACTAAAGATCATCTATATATACATACACACTATATATAAGTCCAGAATTTACGGTTAGGTATATACAGTGTATATATATATTGAATGGTATAATTGTAACCGTAAACGAACGAACGAATTGGAGGTTATGTTTCATTTCGAAAATGAATAGCGTGAATTTGAAAATTGCCGGGCAATTAGCACGGTCACAAAGCCCTAGGATTTTTCAACGTGATCGACCACCGTGACTGGTTACAGAGGTACGCGTTCCTGATTTACGTACGTGACACGAGCGACGACATTAATGACGTTAATGACCGCGAGTAGGAGCCAAGCGATTATCTTCTGGACCCGGTTTCATCCTGAAGTCTCTCTCTCTCCCACCAATTCGCAACAGGAGTCTCTCCGTCCTTTCTCCTCCACGTGTGTTCCAGTTGCTTTTTCCTTCCTTCCTTCTTTTCTACCTTCGTTCGTCCTCCTCGCTCTCAGCTCGTGCAAAGGAATTAGGTATCTTCAGGGAGTGTACTCGGTGAACGGAGGAGAGAATGAGAATGGCGGAATACGAGAATACATAGCGGATCGCAACGATGCGATGCGCGTCCCCCAATTTTCGTATAAATCAACGACCATCTCTCTCTCTCTCTCTCCCTCTCTCTCGTTCTCTCTTCACCGTGGCCATTCCACCCACGGAGCGGTCGAGCGTTATTTTATTGCCAGCTTAATAAATGGAGGCTCCTTTATTTGCCGAGCAGCATCCGCTCGCTGTTTGCCAACCTGTTTGCTAACAACAAATTAATCGAGTGACGTATCCCGACGGCGCGTACTTGAATCTTGGAACGCCGTAGAAGCTGGACGAGTTCATGACAGAACGGCACGTCCATCCCTTCACCCCTTTCACCGACCAACCTGCTACTCTTTATATGCTACGTATATATCTATATACACAGGGAACATAGAACTATGTGAATTTGTTCAGTTTTATATTTATATATATATATATATGCCTTATGGCTTCCATTTTCTACAAGTCCTACGTACTTATCCGTTCTCTTTCTTTTCTTTCATCTTTCATCCTTCCTCGCGTAGCTACGCGTTCATAGCTTATACAAACGGGACGCATTCACCAATCTGTAATTCATAACGCGGACGCTTCTGCTTTCTTGCTACCAGCTCGCGGATGGACTGTACCACTGTCACGTATCCCGTGGGAATAAAACCTGACCTGGCCTACGTATTCGACGCGTCCTCGGCAAAACCGTCGACTACCGTAAAACCCTGCGTGCAAGTCGCGACCGACGCTTCTGTCCACAAAGGAGACAAACGAGTTGCCGCGGATGACCGAAGATTTATTTACCTTTAGCGACACGCTTGTCACCTTTATGTTTCCTGTATACCTATACGTAATCATTGCTCTTTGTCATTCTTGCAGAAACTTTTTATTTTTTTATTATTAACTACTTTGAGATTTCATCGTTCGTTCAAAGGGGTATCATTTATTTGTATCGCTTATGCACGCGGTTCTTTTGACAAATTGGAGAGTGCTTTAGGTATTTGTTTTTTTTTTTTTTCTAACCAAACGAACCACAATGGTGTTACGTCAGGCATATCATAACTGGATGGTATACTGGGTGTGTCTCTTACGTCGGCATCCGGGGTCTTCATCAGCCTGCAGGGGACAGCTAGGCTAACAAATGATTCCCCTTAATTCCTCTTTCGTTGCACATTCGCATAATAGTCGTTATCCTTCTCGCCCTATAGAGGGTAGCACTGATACTTTAGGATTAGCATATTTACGACGCGCAGCGTTCGTTCTTCTGGTCGAAATTTATATTCGTCATTTTCTAGCTATCATCCACCGTTATAGCTCTCAGTTTTCCCCTGTCGTAGTCATTTCGACATACGACAGTCATTCCAACATCATTCCTAGTCCATTGGCAATTAGGGAATGCAGGTGCTTTACGTATCAATCAAATCAATCTTGTATATCGAGTCGTTGAGCGAAGAAAGATCCCCCTGCGAAAAGGGATTATCCTGGATGCTGCGATGGACCTAATGACTAAATTGTACCCGACGAACCGTAGATACGTGGTCTTACGTAAGAGCGCCTCTCCATCACGGCAGGCAAGAAGGTAGCCGATGCGCCGTTGCAGCAGGGAATGCACCTGCCGGCGCCCTGGAGGCAATCCAGTCAGGAAGGCAGAGAAGCAAGGAAGCGACTGGACCGACCTAAGTACAAAACTGCATCCGAGCCACGGAAGGAGAGTGGTCCGTATATACAGCATCCGAGAGATGCATCTCTTTGCAGATAGTGGGATAGGGGGTCTGGAAGGGGGGTTGGTGAAGAAACCACGCTCGCAGAAGTCTCCCCCGGCTGTGGTCATGCGTCGCAACTATAATTTGAAATAATTTATAAATCCTATTCAATTCAAATTAAGGCTCCACTCTGTCGGATGAATAAAAGATGCGCTTCGTGCAATAATGCGCGTGCGCCGGCAAATGGTGCCCCATTATGCTGTATGCTTCTTGGGCTTTACCACCGCAGTGATATCCAGGCTTCGGGGGCGCCACTGCCAACCCCCCTTTTGCCACTGTGTATACCGGTCCATTGCTACCTGGGTTGCGCAAGAGTGTCGACCTGGCCTATGGTAACCCATATGCATATCCTAGTGGATGTGATTTCCTGTCGCTAGGATATGTTGTTACCGGTGCCTGTGACTGGTTGGCGTGTGTACGAGCTTGTCATATTTCATTTGCGAAAAATCACGTGACAGCGACGGGTGCTGCCGCTTTGCTTTTTGAAACGCGGAACCGCTCGTCCCCGCCGGTAGTGACGTCATATAGAGAGAGCATTATAAAGCATTACAACGAGTGCTGTTAACGTCCGTGTCCAATTCCGCTTGAAAATAAAATACAAAATGGCGCGACAGCGTTTCGTATAAAGCTTTCTATCAAATCCGTCGGGTGGTGCTCTCGTGGGATCAGTGACGTAGCGGGGGTGGGGGATGACATTGCCGGGGTCCATACGTGGGGGGACTGGACTCATGAGAATTGTCCCCCGTGGAATGGGATACTGTGCTGGAGGGGTTTTTTTTCTTTTTTCTTTTTTTTGGAACGGTCAAGGGGTGGTTTTCTGTAAGGATCTCGAGACACTTGTCGGGGAAGAATAGTATAGTATGGGGTATATAGTATGGGGGATAGGACTGCGAGGAGGTGGGACTTGCCGTGATTTACTGCCCGTGGAAAGGTGTGGATGTGGTTGTTGGGGAAATAGGGTTAGGGTTTCTGAAGGAAGGGCGACGCTTGGGTACTATACAGTACACGGTCTAGGACGGAGGATGGTTTGGGGAAGTGAAAGAAAAAAAAGAAAAAAAAATAGAAGACACGAGCTATCCATTCTCCTGGCAATTAGCTTCAACCTAAAGCTAAATGCCGCTCTTGTTGAACGACCTTCTTCTGCGGTTTTGTCGAAGGAGATGCCTTCAGTGACTAAAATCAATTTGCATTGTATATACGGTGGTCAAGATTCAATAAGATTTTATTATTCGATCGGTACCCTATCTTTCATTTGAATTAAAATATCAGCCATCTGTTATCGATATAGGATATCCGGGATTGCGATTGACATTGAAATTTTATTCATCCCAATTGTCCACCCCTCTGTAAACTACTCTCGGCGTCCTTCTGGTCCATTCTCATCCCTAACAGAGGGATAGGTCTGCTGTACCGGGTGTACACAGCCAGAAACAGAGCGCCTAAATGAAACGCATCGAAAGATCTATCCCATGTGTTTTACGTGTCCCTCAAATTGGATTTAATATCGCAAACGTCGGTGGTGGCAAATATTCGCTACTCAATTTCGTTTTCCCCGTTTAATCATGCATCGCTATATATATATATATACTAGACGCCCCCACTCTCCCCCCGTCCCTTCCCGGTCCGTGCCATTTGGGGGCAGGAGGTGATTGCGGAGGTGATGAAGCCGATGGAGGTAGCAGGAGGGCTGGTGGAGGTGGCGAAAGGACGAGGGGACTCATGGGGGGGAAAGAGGGCGGGCGCATAGCCCCGGTCGGGCCGTCATTTGTCAGGAGCTGTCGCGCCACGAGCGTGTTTCTGTTCCAGCGGCGCAGATAGCGGCCCATCCATAGGCCGTTCATCTTTATTCCTTTATATATAGAGGGCCCGTCCTCCCTTGCCATCCTCGTCCACCCTACACGACTCCCCGAACTCATTTAATTACAACAAACAATTTATTAGGCCCATCCGGGATACGCCCACGGCTATAAAATGGAGAGGGGAAACCAGTACGACGGGGTTACCTACTTGCTTTGAGAGTTTGACGAGAGTCAGAATTAAAAAAGTGAGGGGGCGGGGGGGGGGGGGGGGTGCAAAAAACAACCATAAAAAGATTGCACAATTTTCTAATTTAACAAAAAAATCATTCTCACCAGGGTGTGGTCATTGTCCAACCTGCTCCCCACCACGTATTCAAGGCTAGGGGGGGAAAGGGGGGCACGTAAAAAAATGTCTCTCACTCACGACACTATCTACCGGGCACTGATAAAATTCTACCACGGCACCGATCGTCTATCATCTCAGGCCTCACAATGCTCCTACCACCATCTCCTCCGGGCCCAGCCTCCGAATCTTTATTGTGCATTGTCCCGGGTGACTCTTTAGGGGCCTTATGAATGGACGCACGACACCCGGCCACGTACTTATCTTACGCTGCCATCTAACCTTCCCTGAACTTCCGTGGACGATTCATTACTCGCGTTATTAATGGTCCCTCTTACTATCTTAATAGCCACGCTCCCCCCCTTCCATTCCCCCTTCTACACCCCTCATCCACCACATCCGCGAACTATCTACCACCTCACGAAAGGTAACCGTAGTGACTTTTCTTTCTACACCCTTTTCGCCTGCCTTCGACTACCCCATACCAACCCTACCCTGATTAACCTGCGTACTTTGCCTTAATGCTAAGTAACGAATCTAAGATATATATATATACACATCGTAATCATAGAGGTCGTAGGTCGTAGTTCTAACGTACCCCTACTACCTTGTCACGCAATATCCCACAGCCACTTTAATTCCCACCACTCACACAGAACGTTCCAGCCCACGTCAACCCCCATCCCCCCTATGAAAATTCTATACCTATATACTCTATGCAACGAATGATAAACGGCACGGAGTTTAATTCGAATGTTCCTCGTTTATAACCCGTAGGAATGATAACTAGTGCGGACAGCTGTACGTTACAGTCGGTAGATTCTTGTGGCCGGTGTTCGAGGTGGGTATACAGGATAGAGAGAACCGGCCAAAGCTTATATATATATACATACCAATACTCGTTTGTCATATCATAGAGATCTGAAGTAAGTATATCCAATGACTCGGTACCTGAATCATAACAGACGTATTACCCAGGTACGAATTTTTTGAAAATTTTTTTTTCAAAAATCCTAGGATACAACACGAATCCTATCTATTTTATCGTACGTCAGTCCTTTACGTTATCACGAACCACCGTACTGTTGTATTTGCATGTAATGTCTCTTGACGCATCAACAAAGCGTCCCGACGCTCTTCTTAGACGCGCCGAAGAAAAAGACCTCAGCCACGGTTTACCTTAGGGACTGGCAATAGTAATAGTAGCAATGGTAATACCAGGCAAAACAGAGGGTTCTTGTATTCTTAGAGAGGACGATATAAAGAACGTGTATAAAGGGAAGGGTAGAATATAAAGTAAAACAGTTCCTCTCGAGTACCTCGTAAACGACTGCATCTTCGGCGCTTCAGCAGCAGCAGCTTCCTCTTCTTCTTCCTCTCGCACGTCGTAAAACTTTCCTGACGTCCCAGGAAACGTTCCCGCGCGATCTAATATTATTACGCTAAGGCTATCGTATTATGTAATATATTGCGCTTTATGCAGGGCCGCCGTAGCGTTATCGTACGCGAAGCGTGTACGGTCTAAGGATGATTTTTCCCTAGGAGAAGAATTTCAAAGGGAGGACACTGGATGGGAGACCTGATAAAATCATAATAATATTAATAATCTGATAAAGATTAATATGACGCACGAGAGTGATCGGTGGGTATCGGCGCGATTTCCGGTTTTGTGAAAATCGATCTTAATGTCCGGTAGAAGTTAAACTCGTGTGGGGTCAGAAGGTCGTGGCGCGTAAAAATAATAATCTATCGGCGACCGCAGCGCCCCTGCCGCCGGTAAGTGAGATCTCTGCAATTACGCGGTGGCGGCGGCGGTGCCTTGTGCTGCGGTTTACCGGGGGCCCCTCTCTTAATTCTCCCTACCCATATCGTAGCATAACAACACGACTCCCTCGCTTTATTATTAAAAGTTAAAACTCCGCTGGGAGCCGGCGGCGATCCTGCGGTGAGATCCGTACTCTCTTCTTCCCTAACCTCTTCGTCTGAATTTTGCTCCCTTTTTTTTTCTTTCTCTTAGCCCTGGCCCGAGTATCCTTCGTACCTCTTCTTTTACTTACTCTCTTCCCCCCCAACCCCCTTCCCCTAGTCACCTCTACTTTCATAATCCTTCTTGCTCGTTCTTTACTCTATACTCGTCTGCTTTCATCGCTTTTTAGAAACTCGCACGAACCTCTGAGGGTACCAGCTATAACGTAGCTATACATGTGGACGCACTTGGTAGCTGTTACGTTGGTATCTATATTGAAGAGTATATATATACCGATGATTACCTGTATAATTAGATCGTAATTTCCTCCATACCTGCTAGCTCTATGTCACAGTGGTTGCCAGTCAGATTTTCCTTTTTGTGTATTCAGAGATATCTATAGGTATAGACATACAACGTAGATATATGCAATTGGCGAATTCTGTTTAATTCGAATACAAGCCCCGAACTGGACCGAATACACTTGGAATATACTAGACGGGTTTTCCGATTGACGTTCCCATATAAATTTGCAAATGGCAATTCAGCACCGAACTCGAAACCGAGTCGAATATTCAAATCGGCGCTTCGAGCTTTGGTATTTATGCACGTACGTACGCGCGGATGGATGGACGAAGCTAGAAGAGCGATCGCGAAAATCGGTCCGGACAAAATGAAAATTGAAACGGCGCGCCCATTCGCGGGGGGTCGAGCGGGGGGACTAGGGCTGACTTATAAAACAGCGTCGATGAAATTTCCATATTGTCGGCAATAAACGCCCGACGAGCTGTATAAATTTGAATGCCATTAAACGTCCTGGCGTAGCAGCAGCTATACACAGTTGACAGCGCACCGAAGGCGACATCGCATTTCGTAACTTTCCCATCGACTACGCGGCCCAGGGCTTTTAGCGCTTTCCGAAAGAGCGTCCAGTGGGAGGCGAAGGGTGTCCCGAGGGTGGTGTCAAGGGGTGCTAAGGGTGTTGAGAGTATAGGATAGGATTCGGGACTCTCGGGCCCCCCCGAAATCATAAATACCTTGCGTACGAGATTTCCGTTCCCAGACGTTGCTTATATATATATATCTATATATATGAGCCCTTATGCATCGTTCTCAATGGAACGATCGCATTAAGAGGCCATACGTACGCACGACGTCGTTGTCGACAAATAAAAAGATCACGTCCAGTAATGCGAAATCGAGACGATAGCCTCGACGACGGATCAGCACGTTGGCGAATGAGAGAGGACGAGCAAGTAGAGCATGTGTATACAGGGTGGTATGGTTGTCTTGGTAAAAGGGCCCCGTCCCTTTCCCCCCTTTCGTTCACTTGGGATACCACGGGGCCCGCGATTACGTATTATGCTAAACACGCGAAAATGGCTTTTTAAACAGAACATCTATATTTATGTAGTCAGGCAAGACTCTCGGGAATGAAACTGCGCTAAATTAAATGCAATTTTCGTTCGGGCATGCATAACAAATTATTGATTGGAGGAACGTCTTTATGGTTTGTGATATAGGTTGGGTCAGTAGAGGGGGGAGGGGGGATTTAGTTTGGTAAACCAAAGGCGAATGGCCCCTTGACTTTTTACTTGGATCGTCGCCGATATTACATTCCAATTATTTTGCCTGCATAATTCTGCCCGTAAGCACCTATGATCTTCTTCACTAGTTTGCTGTTTGCCAAGGATCGTGATCCTGCACCTCGATCCGATCGATCGATCGTTTCTTGGGAGTTAACTCTCTGAGTGGGCCGATGAAAGAAGAAAATGAGAATTGCGTGTAAATTGAAGTCAAGAAAAAAAAATTAAAATAGAACAATGCAGATTTATGGTAGCTGACGATTTTAAAATTGCCGCCATTATGGAACGACACTGAAAAATTAAATGTCCCTTGAAATTATGAATTAGACCTTTTCGACGAGACCTATATATATATAACCCATCTAATTTCCATGGTGTTCCTTTTTTGTTTCATGTGCTGCTGCTGAACAACGACCAATCAGGATCCTTCTTCCGTGAGTAAAAGCCTGAAGTAGCTTGAATGAAGGTTGAAAGAAAAATATATTGTTAATCATCCCTTAAATTATGTTTCATGCTTTCACCCTTGTTTCATGCATCCTGGACATTGGTCAATCGGCACGACTATCACAGGGCGTGAGTAAAATTTTTTTTATTAAATATTATATATCAATTTCCTTAAATGATATACCTTTTGCTGTACAGTATATATATATATATTCATCAAGTACACTTCCTGCTCCCATAAACAGATTAACCCGCCATTGATCCCACGGACGAGGCTCCAGAATAAATAGCTTATCGACGAATCCAAGAGTTATTAATTTGAAATGATGGAACGATAACTGACGTCTCTATAGTAAGGGTGGACGGCGCCCGCGTCCCGACGGGGGTTCCCAGACGTCGTCGGAGACATCAGCGCCGCGGGCGGCCATTGTCTCAAGCAATACTAGAACCCCGAATGTAAAAGGCAACCTCGCTGACACGCCCGAGGGGGTCCCAAGACACCCCATCGCGGTTCTCCAAAATTAATAACCAAACTAGGAATTCAAATAAGAACGCCCAGTTATCACGATATTCATTGGTATATTCGTCCTACAGGAAGCTATAAAGTTATAACAATATATTTACCATAAAATCGTTGCACGAGAGCACTGCCTATACCAAACTACTAGCCAAGCCTATATACACTATACCTATATCAAAGCATAAATAAGTAGAGTCTAAAACCACGTACGAAATAAATGTATAAATTATGAATGTAAATCGAGAAGGAAATCCATAAGGGTCCCTCTAGGCCAGAGCCAAAGGGGGCTGCCGTTAGTAAGCCGAATGTCCATGGCGTGCGTTGCAGCGCCACCGTCTATTATACCAGCTGATTAATACAGCCCGATAAAACAACGCTTGAATATTTTACCTTTTCACCGAGAGAGACGTTTTTATAACTTGTTTACACGGTTTCGTGGTCGGTTTATAAAGCAAAACTCGCCGTTAAACTCTTCCCACAGTTTTGTCACCGTGCCCGTACGAGTATTATAGTACAGGGAACCGCCGCTCCCCCCGTCGCCTAGTGGGGATCCACTACGTTGCCCAGGGTTATCCACACGGTTATCCACACGGTTATCCTACGGGCTATCCCGTCGAGAGAAGCCTGATCGACGGAACACGCGATAACTTAATCCTCCCGTTAATTAGTACCACGTGTCGTTCAACGTATCCTTCGACGGACATTTTTTCTTTCATGCTGCGGAGAACAAGGCACTGTAAGCCGTATAGTTTTACATGGGCATATCTATGTAGCTGTATACTCTATGTAATTAGGCATATACCTAGGACCGTGTTGAGGTATGACTATCATGCGGTATTTCAAATAATATATATATATGTTTGTAACGCGTAGAATGCTTACGCACGCAAAAGGGGTGGGGGATGGATCCAGTTTGACTTTTGAATTTCCGGTCTCAACGGTTTTTCATCCTTTTTATATATATATATTATCTACCTACCTAATATCTTTCTACTGGGTATCAACGAGGCGCTATAAGCGGGCAATTAAAAGCGTGCAGCGGGGACATTTATGTCGGCACTAACTGGCCATTAAGACGAAGGAACCACCTAACCGAGGATGGTGTAATTGGCCAACGTGCTGAATCCGCAGCTCGTAAAACCCACCGGGCGTTCCAACCTTTTTTTAGTTTTCCCCCCCTACCCCTCTCCGTCACACCTATATACCGTTTGGCAAATTCATCCCGATTCCATGCTCGTCCAAGAACCTCCTTACTTTAACGTGTATATATATAGGATCTTTGGATCATCAAATGGTCCACCTTTAAGAAAATTTTTCATCACGAACGCAACTGTATCTGCAGACCCAGTAGATGATGAGGCAATAATGATTTGACACGGTAAAATCAGTCCTCAAACAAGGATATCCTCCGCCTCGACACAGTTTCATATTTATTAAGGATCCTTTCTATGATTAACCGGATGTATAACCGCCTGTCGCTTTTACCTTCTGATACGCGTTATTACACGTGTAAACGCGTAACTATCGCGATCCGCGAATAAGCCACGCGATGCATTTAATTGTTATATGCAACGAACCGCCAGATGTCGGCAATCGCTGTTTGCGATATATAATGACGGTTCTGTGACTTGTGAACAGACGTTAAGCCATCGCGACGAGATAGTCGTCCCTGTGCGAACTGGCTGCCTTAAGGACGGAGGATATTAATAGAAACGTCGAAAGTGCGAGTAATCCTTTTTATTGTATTCATGACGTTCGGTGTCAGGGACGGATGATTAATTGAAATTTCAAAAAGCACATGGGGCCCCGATCTACTCTAAACGCGTGATTATTTTTTGCAGTCGCAGAAACGCGTAGCGCGACTAACAAATTACATCCCGCTTGCGATACACTCAATGACGCTCATTACGGCAGCTGTTCCTTTACGTGTCATTATTTTTATTAGCATAATGACAGGCGAACAACTTAATTTGCATGTGAAATCATACGGGTAACGAAAGGTTCGCATTAGCGGAGTATAGTGTCTTCTTCGCGAATGCAACATTGTAACGGTAGCCCTGGTCGGGTCGCTGCGATGAGAACGGGCATCCGACGTTTTGGACTACCGTATTCGTTCCGCGCGAAATTTTCTTTTTTCAGTAAGTCCAGGTAATTTCGTTCGTTATAATGGTGTACGATTAAAATCCTCGAGATTCTTCGCTTTTATCATTTTCGTTTTTTTGCTTATCTAACTTTTATCTAGATACTTCTGAGCTACCGAGGTGAATCACGTGCGAACGAAATAGATAATTTATTTTTGTGAAAATCGAGAGAGAGAGTTGTTGTGCGATGAAAATTTTACAATTTCCTATAGACGCTGCGAGTGCGACAGAGACGAACTTATGGGCGTCAACGTGCGTAAGAGAAGGACAGACATACCGGTGACCCAAATTCTCGTAGCGAACAAACCTTCTTTATCAAATTTGCTAATATCTTTTATCCGGTTTTTTTTTAATTACCCCATAATTTTCGTTTACCGGATATCGAGAAAAGTAGCTCACCCTTAATCCGTATAACCTTCTTAAAGCGACGCTTGACAAATGACTAACGCGTGACAGCTATCAATTTCGACTATCGCACTCGTGCCGTGCAAGCTCAGTACTATAAAGACTCGTAAAACAATCCCCTATTCGTTGGTCGAGGGGGGCGGGGGCAGGGGGGGGGGGGGGGTCCCCGAATCGGCGCTATTCGATTGCTCGGCATGGCGTTAAACATCGCGCAGGTATCTCTCGATAGGGATCTAAAATTATTATGTAAATAGAGGCGTGCATTAAAGCGCGGACGAGAGTGTCGGGTCTCATGCGGCGAGAGAGAGAGAGAGAGAGAGAGAGAGAGAGAGAGATAAGAGCCAGGGCAAGGTAGCGATGTATAAAAAGCGCATAAAATAACATTTAGCGCGCGCTTAAATAAAATTGCTGTAATCCCGCGAGGGAGAGCGCGAAGAGCAGCGAGGCCGTGCTGTAGTTGGCATTAACATACCGATTTACATAATGCGTATAATTCAAGTAATTATGAAGGGAAATATACACAATTTACTATAATGGTAGATGTTTAGGGGTCGCTTCTATCTACCAGAAAAGATCTGACTCCCTTAGATATACATAGATATGAATATTGTATACCTAGATTCTCCTCGAATGGTATACCCCTGCAGGTGCGTGAACCGATGCGTTGAACTTTGCCCCCTACTTTGTACAGTAAATACGAAAAATCGAAGAAAAAGGACAAATCCATAGTCAATCGATAGAAAGGTATCAGGTTTACGCAGAAGTGTGTCTAACGGTACTGTACCTGCTTCTAATACGCATTACCATGGTTAAGGAGATAAACCATAACCAAGTGTCAGCTCGTTACGCACGTACGTGTTTTTCTGTGTGTATATATATATAGCGACCCTTGCATGACCGATATCTACGTACTGAACCTCCTGGTAATTCGTAGCCGGCCTGTTATTAATTGCTTTTGTGTTAAACCAGCAATTTGAATTTCTAACGCGAAGAGCGAGCCTAACTGCCCCGGTCGTGGCAAACCTGCGCTCTCTTGGCCTTACTCTAATGACGAAGCATCTTCGCGCCTCCCTCCCACCTGCCAGACGTTGATGGATATAATCGGCCTTCTAATATATTTTAATTTATGTTTTCACCTGAGAAACCCGCGCGCCTTGATTTCCCGAACCGACATCGAATGCGACTGACCACTTCGCTGTACGCACTTCTATACGCATTACGCGTAACGCTTTACTCGTTCAACGTTAATTTATCTACGTGCATTGCCGTGCCGTCAGATACCTTAATAATCAGCCACCCCGTATATAAGTAAGAAGCCCGTGCATTGTAAAAGCGTGGAAGAATTAGCCATGGAAAGTCACGAGGAAATTGACCCACTTTTTATTCGTAATGACAGAAAACGAAATTATGCATTTGGGTTATACGTGCAATAACAATAATAATACTCGTTTGAATTAAAGATTCAAATATTTTATTAAATGTAAATTATCTAATATCTCTACGCCCCCGGTTCTCCAATCCCACCGGATGCCATCTGGGTACCAGGTAGGACAGAAAGGGACGATAAGAGGTCCTTTCGTAACAGGAGGAGTAAGGTCAAAATTCGTGACATTTAATTCGCTCGTCCTCGGACGAAACGTCCGGGCCAACAGAAATGCAGAGCAGAACCAGCAGAGGGGGTTTATAGTTGCTCCGCTATCTAAAGATCTATCCGAATAATAACGTGTACGACAACATGTCAAATTATACAGAGCCGCGAGCGAATACGCGTGCGTAACACGGGCACGCAACGCACGCACTTGCCGGCTGCGTGTTGACCGTCACTCGTTTCTCGTATCGCTCGGACATGTGTTCGCGCGACGACGTTACACAGTTTTATAATTGCCAGTGATATTAAAGCCGTTGCGAGATTCAAGAAATTACAGCGTCAAGCAGCCCAGAGGCAAATCCTCTCTCTCTCTCTTGTATACTGTGATATTCCAATTTACTTATTTACTCCATTATTATCATTCTCACCCTCAACCCCCCTTCACCACCCCTTCGCTTCTCTTCAGTTCACTCCGAGTGACCAGTGACAATTAAATCACACACTACGTCAACAATGATGGATCGTATTACCTTACGAACAGCGTGGTATAGGCCATTTTCTTTTCCTCGTAAATTTCCACAATTTTTTAACCCACCCCCCGCCCCCCTGCCTCGTGACATCCTGACACCTTATCCACGCAATAATTGTATAAAAACGAATATTCAAAAAGTCGACATTTTTTTGTTTCATATCTCAACGCCGACCGTGTACACTGATTACGTTGGACACGACGGAAACAGTATGTGAGTATATTCATCTTTTTTACTTAGCAAACTTATCTCGTAGGTTAATACGTGTCAAAATTGGCACGAAAACCCAAAAGCGATTTCGCGCGAGATATTCGCGAGGCAAGTATAATCCGAAGGTTCCAGGCAACGAGAGAATGGTTCATCAAATAACGTATCATTATATAAAAGAGTGGATCGCGTTCGATGATAATAGGCGTCGTTCATAAGGGGGACGGGGAGGGGGGCATATATAGTGGGGTAGGGGGGTTGGATAAAAATGAATAAGAAAAAGAAAAAAAATCTAATAAAAGAAGGGGTATACGCTGATGGACCTCAATACGATACCACCTTACTACCCCCACCTCCACCCCCTCCATTTTATACAGTAATACGTATAAGCGTAATTCCTATCGAACGTACGTAAGACGATTTTACCGATTTCCCAGTTAACAAAATCAAAAATGGCCGCCAGACAACCAGCACTGATGGGCTTTGGCCGCACATTTCAATTACACGGCCAAGCCGATGTATTCCTCCTGTGATGCCGCTCTCCATTATATGGAATATGAGCTCGTGCTGGCTGTTCTCCCAGTGTTAGCTTCAACTACCGATCGACCACCTGTATACGCGGCCAGCTGTGAGTAGAGTCGCGGCGACCGATCGAATATATCGTATCCGAATTTTCAAACGATCCCCACTGTATATACATGCGGGTACACCCATACAATATACATATATACACACAGAGAGCCACAAGCTCGTCCAGCCAAATGATCTGCCATTAAAATCCAAGAGAAAATTCTAGAACGCGTAATGTAAGCTTACGCTATACCGGTCTGCCGATTCCTCTCGTTCCCAGGAACCTCCTCGGTTACCATACGGTGGTGTATGTCGTCGTTACCCATCGGCGGCGACCTAATAGCACGTCCTGTGCAGCAGCTTCGTCGTCGGGCCAATGCGCCCGATTACGACCGATATGGCGCGTTCTGCGTTCTATGTACTCTCGCCACCGTCACCGCCATTGCTGTCACTATATATATATACACAACCTGGTATCACTACTCTCTATACTTATAGTGTGTATATATATATATTGCTGCCACTATACAACTATGCAACCATAGGACTATGGACTATGGACTATGCGGCCGCCTGTGGTCCTGCAGGACCTGCTACGTCGCGCTTGGGGTTAATACGGTGGCCGGTGATGCACGACCGACGCAACGCTGTGGCCAGTGGCTGACCACACGCCAGCTGCCCAACGCCAGCCGCAAAAATCTGTAGCTGACCCTTGCCCTCACCTAGAGCATCTACCGGCTATCGCGTCCCAGAGCCCCACCGAGATAACTCGTTGATCCTCGACATGCTCTCGTATACGGATTCGGACTTTTACTCGATTTCTTTGATAGGGTATGATATTCGAACGTTTTGGCGGGATTTTTAAAATTCATTAAAACCATTCCCCTCATTCCACGATCGATATAGGGGCGTATCGCTGTTGTACCGTCCTTTTTTCTTTTTTCTTAATATTTCGTTCACGTCCACGGCCGTCAGGTAATTGTGTTAAATGAGCCGGTTGCGTATGCCAGTCCAGCGACCGGCGCGCACTGCCGAACACGCGTGTAAATAATAGAGGACTCCCGTATACGTAGTCACATAGAAACGTATCTCATGCGTATGCACGCACGTTATTAGGTATATCTGTGGGGATTGTGTTGTTTACGTCGCTGTGAAAAAAAAAATGGACGTGCGTCGCTTTCAATTAACGCCCGTTTCTACAACGACAGCGCGACGGTACTGCCAGAGACTACTAATAACCGGTATGATTCACGCCGACGGTACCGCGACTCTTGTTGTTATACCTTAACCTAAGCTTTATACTTGACTGTATGTACTATTGTGCTACCTTATACTCCTCGTTAATGCGTTACGCGCAAAACTAAGGCTAACGTACCCTGGATTATTTGTGTGTGTGTATGTATATATATATATATGTATCGTCACGGCAAGATGGCGTTGGATTCTTTTATGCGAGAACGAGCTCGGCTTTGGTATTCCGCACGATGGTCGATCGGGCGCGCGAACACTCTTCTCTCTTCTTCTTCTTCTTCTTCTTCTTCTTCTTCTGTGTCTCGTATCGCGCTTCCACAAACGCGCGATTCATCGTGAATACCAATGGCCGATTCTCGAGGTTGTCGGGGGGGGGACCGAGACACTAAATTCCACAGGTGAGAAAATTCCCGATTGGCTGAAACGAAAGCGTAGGGAAAGCATACGAAGGGGAGGGGACTACTATCGGCATGGTTATTATATATATATATTTAGTGTCTGGTATATAGAAGTGAACGATCGGCGTCCACCTCGTGGGAAAGATTATCGGACGGTTCGTGGCCCGGACGCGGGGCAAACGATTTAATTGACCCAGAAATTGCCCATGAAGAAGGAAAAAAAAAGGAAGATATATCCCGTACGATCGGCTTTTACATAATCGTCTCTTTCCTCCTGACTATAAGATACCCATATCCCACCGATCGCCGCCAATGGCGCCTCTTTGAATCTTTATAATTGTAAAATTCTCTCTACCGATCCATCTCGCACGATCCTTCATTACGCACCGTGACTTTAGACCGTTTCGTTTGGTGATCTCTTTACGTACTAAAATCACGTGGTTTCCTTTACAAACGAAAGATCCTAGTCGACCGCATTGTGTACCGACCTTCATTGTAGACTTACATACCAAAATCGGTAACTTCGATCTCAAAGCGGATCGGACGGGCAGAAAGTCCCTAGCAGGATAATGAAAACCATACCGCACGATAAACGAGCAGCTTATAATCAGACTACTCGAGTAAACTTTCAAGTCCTTTTCGAAACGGGACACTCCAGGTATATATGTATAGTCCGTCATTAAATAAAGCGTTAAATCCTGCAAAAGCAGCCCGATTGTGGACGCTCCTTCTAGTTACGGCGGTCTTCTCAGTGACAACGATACCCCATTGTCGTCAGCATTGTTACCGATTTATAGGGATCGCACAGCCATCGCCATAGCCTCTACTTCGTGTCCTTGAACCGATTTTACGGGCAGCTTCCTCCTACACCCGGAATAAGGCTGCGACGTTCGACCTCCTCTCCTGGTAACAATACCCTGACGGGAGGGTGGTCTCTGTCTCCGTAACCGAAATCCAATTTGCATGAAGGACAGAGCCACGCTGGACAAGGTAATTGGTACACAGTAGGGATTAGGTTCGGGGAAGACGACGAATGGCAAACGCCGTAACCGACGCTCCAACCCGAGACTACTGGTGTATATACGTATATACCATGATAGGCAAACGATATCGTGCCAAGGTGTAACCATTTTTTTTTTGAACTAGCTTACGTAATGGAAAGAATGAAAAGCAGACGAAGTAAAGAAACGATTAGCCACCGTATGTAATTCTGTATGATAACGGTATACGACGGTTAAATTTAACCTATGGATGCTGCGTGTATATATAGGTATAGTCTTTGGCTAATATGTCGCTTGGGTTTACATAAAGCAAACGATTCGCAGCGTCCCTGAACCAAGTCGCCTTCTTCTGGGATATGGTATGGGAAGGAGGAGGACACTCACATAAATACGTACGCAACGCAAACAAAAACCTACAAAGGGCCGCGCTCGCAACAGATACGATCTCGCGGCATGCAGATACGAGCATACTAATCTCCCTGAGGGTCCCTCTCTTTGGCTCTTACTCGTTTCTCTTTTTTTCTTTCTTTCTTTCTTTTTCTTCTACCTCCGAAGAAAACCGCATCCTTTTGTCGTATATACCTCTATGATGTATGGGAATGGCTGATCGTACCAGTCGAGGACGATTCAATACCCCGTGGCGACAGCCATAAGGAACCTGGTACGAGAAGCTTGAAAATTCGGAGTAAAATGTATTGGAAGAACGGAAAGAAGATGCACTGGGGAATGATAGGGGGTAGCTGGAAAACTGTTTGGCGATCCTGGATGACTGGGCGATACATCTCGAAATCGAATCCGTAGTCTGCATCCCTCTTTGTCGGGGTAGTTTCAATTTCGTAATGCCAATCCAATCATGTAAATCAGGGGAGCCGTTATTAGTGGTAGCAATCGAACTCTCCTAGGTAGAGAAGGTCCAGCCTGATCAGGACTAGAAGGTGGGATGGTGGCGTCCCAACTAATCCTAGGTTTACCTAATCGCCCTGTCCCTACCCCCATGACCGTCCCGACGCTATCCTAGCGTCCTGCTCGTTCGCAAAGCGGCTTACAGTTTCACCCCTTTCTCTTCGTCCTTTCTCTCTCTCTCTCTCTCTCGCGCTCTCACTCTCTACTGAGCTTCAGTCACGATAGCCGCACTCGCTCCCGATCAATCAATCACGCGGTTGCCCATGCGAAATTTTACGTTCGACCTCCTGCTTCCCAGGTACTCGAGCACCGGGTGACTCTTAAGCCGGAAACTACCACTAATTATGCGGATCAGACAGTCGGATTGGTTAAAGTCCCTAAGGACTCTAGGGAATATCCCCATTGGTGTCTGGTCGTGTTTTCCGGAAGCGTATTGGATGGTTACTGTGTTTATCTGTATAACTGATATACAACTATAGTATTCTCAGACCGGAAATCCCTTATGAAACTACCCCTCGGTGAATTTTGGTAAGTCGCCAAAGACTATCGTATAATAATACCAGGAAAATATAACGCAGCCCCGCTAGCCCGGACAAACACCCTGCACAGTGGCAACAGGTAAAAGCGAAAAGCCGCAATTTATTATACGCCGTGAACAAGGCGGACAACAGGTATTTTGCGGCTCGTTTTTGAGGCTAATTGTGTTTTACCTGGCTATAATGGTTTGTTGATCATTCCGGAGCGGAAGGCGGAGCACGAGCCTTGATCGAATGAAAGCGTAACCCATGTAATCTCTAGTGAAATATGGTGGCCCGTTGACCGCCCCCTCGAGAAATTATACGCATTCCAATGGCACTGTGTATACTATATTACTTTATTATTAAACCTGTCGACGGAGGTGCTGCCATCTATACGAAAAGCTGTATAGGATTCACTCTCCCATGTCGTTCCCGCTTAACAATTAGGTCGCCGGACGGGACGAAGAGGTTAGAATTTCAACTAGAAGATTCTCTCTCTCTCTCTCTCTCATTCACTCTCAAGTGGCAAAACTTGCTTGCGGAAGGTCGTAAGCATTAGTCCACCTAGTGAAGTATCAACCAAGTCACTTACTAATGGCCGACTGATGGCAATGTCTTGTCGCGTCGCGGCTGGTCGAAGCCACCTGCGACCAAGAAAATATTCAAGTAAACACCGGTTGGCCATAGCACTTGCCGGATTTACATCCGGAACACTTCTTACAACCATGTACGTATAATCTGTATACCCGTAGCCAACTTCGCACAGGTAATCAAAGGAGCATCGACTATTCTCTCAGTTACCTTGTACTTACTCGTCGCACGAAAAAAAACCAACAAGGATTCCCTATCTAACAGAAAGCCTTCAAGGAAATCCTGCGACCGTCACTATAGAAAACGAGCTCTGTCACCGTCGAGATAACCAAGTAAAGTTTCACCGAGTGTTGCGGACGCGCATGAGCTACTCCGTTACCGGAGTCCAGTGTAGCACCACGTTCACGTGGCCGCCGCATATTTCCATGTATAAGGAAGCCGTGTTTCAATCATCTCAGGTCGCTCGGCGAAATTACAGTCGTGATGCAATTGGATAACATTGTAGTTGCCGGCTACGCCGTCGTTGACGCGCTCTACGTAGATCCGTGGGCTATCTCGCGATGAAGGAATAACGCCGCGGCCCTGGGATTGGCCAACAATTGAATTGAATATCCAGGTAGAAGGCGATACTATGGATATGCGCCATTGCGCTACTATTATAACTCCAGGCTCTGTGTTTACAACCCGTAGAGTGGCATTACGTGGTGCGCCATGGCAAGTGAAAACGAGGGAGCGTATAAAGCTGATAAATCATAAACCATACCTCTGTACTGTGTGTACCGTGGGGTCTATGCTAATGACACATCCTGCATCCTACACCTCAGCACGCGCGATTCATCAAACGCTAAAGTGACGGAGGTACGCAAAAGACGTGGTTTTCTTCTTATTGGTAACGAGACGGTGTATAGGTATACTAGAGAAGGATTTACCAACCACGTTGATCGCTACCGAGGATCATCGCCAGGGCATTGGGTCTACCTGATCTCCAGCACGAGCATATAAGACTGATCAGCAGCGTGGACACGCGCCAACGAGCACGCGCCGATAGATCTGACATCGCGACGCCCGACGCTCGGAGCGTGACCGGAGACTCGTTACCTACGCGGCATCCTCCGTCGATCCACCTTAGGAAGACACGCGCCAATCGCTCGTCCTGCCTCTCCCTATTTCTTCTTCCTTCCCAACTTCCCATCCTCTTTAATCTTTTCGTCAGACCGCGTCTTCCTGGAATCTTACGATCCCCGTCGTATCCTGGGTAACCTAACCTCAAACGCACTCCTCGCACTCGGGCTTTCGGATAAATTCGTATATAAAGGGGTTCAAGGAGTGCATACCAGGGACCATGAGTCCCACGGGAGACCCAGAGGCACAGCCACTAAATATTGTGTTCGCGCAGTGAATACAGCCTGGGACACGTGTAAGCGGGGCCGCGGGATTCCGTATGAGCAGATCGGCCCGCCGATTATACGCTAATTCAACGCAAATTCCTTCTCGGAGATATCTGTATCGCTCGCATACATCAGCCCCTGCGGTAGCTGGCGAAGCGCGCCACGACCCGCTTAATCAGTACCAGAGACAACTATATATAGTCTGATACATAGTTTCGTGTACCGCGGATTCAGCATCCGAGAATCCTCCTTTGGTCCATCCTCTAATACCTCGAAATATGGTATTCCAGGAAATTACGACGTTTTACGGAATTATTGAGAATCTTTAAGAATTTTCTAGACGCGTTCTTCATCTCCTTTTATACGTATGTACGATCTTTGTATGGTACTTCCAAAACCATTCAACTTACCGGTGCGTTCTTTGGAATAACGCGAAAGATGCTACCGGTGCTGTATCCTACCTATACCGTTTCGTAAAGGACCTCGGCAATGCCGCTGGGAGATATATCATGGTGTCAGCAGACATACCATTCTTTTACGGTGCGAAACAGCCGACAGGACGGCTACGTTCACAAATTAAGGAGCGCCAAAGTCCGCGGGTCTGGGTCCACGCCGCTAGGCGCTATCGCGCTTCATAAAACTTCGTTAAGCCAGGACTGCAAGTAGACGCGTCCGGGTATCCACGTACATGACGCAAAACTTGGCCCTTGGGATGAAATTAATCTTCAGCCTCTCTCGGCGCTCTGATGCTTATTCGTTTCCGACTGTGAAAATCATCTTGATGATCAGGATTGGTTAGAGTCCTTAACAAGGATCGGACAGCTTGAAAACCTTCGGTCCAGATCTTCGACTACTACCTTGACATTAAATGTTTCTTATCGGTATTAGATTCAAGGTGCTTCGCTGGGTATCAAACTTGTCTTCATAATACGTCGCTCATTAATTCACCAGGGATATAACGTAGGACTAGACACGGAATACAAGATAGTATGGACCAGTACATCGCACGTATACTCCATTCTCGTCATTAGGTACGTCGCCTCGTTAGGATGAGTTTTTACGTCGCTAATGAGCTTGCCTGCAAGTTGTCCTGAGCAAGGGGAGAGAGTCTGCGTAGCCATCATGAGTCCTACTGCACGTGTATGATCTACGAACTAGTCGGGATGCTGCGTTACCGCCGAATCAGGACGGTGGAGATAGTTGAGAAAAATGGCAGAAAAAAATGTGGGAAAAAGAATATAGGGGATTTTTAAAAAAGGAAAATTTGTTTAAAAATAATAAACGACAGTCGCAGCATCCCCGTCGGTATCCTTGGTACTGATTTTCCTCGTAAGGATTTCCTGGGTAGAGTGGATGAGATGAATGGAGATTTTTAATTTATCACAAACTTTTCTGTTGGGTTGAGGAAAACTAAAAAATTGTTTATCTCGCTTGTCTGGATCTTTTATACGAAAAGGATGAACGTCGTCAGGCGTCGCCATTCGTACCACAAGTTTTCACCGGACGACGACGCGAACCTGTCGTTTAATTCGCAAATATCTCTGGCGTGTTTCTCAAAATACGCTACAGCTGCTTGCGTCATGTCTACTAGCTGCTGTACAACGACGTTGAGGGGAAACCTTAATATTATATACCTTAGCCCGCGACGACAAGAGGATAGTGCGAAAAGAGTCCTCTGACGACATCGTCACCCCGTAGCCCCTTCTTAATATCCTCTCGGCAGAATATAGGGTGACAAGAAAAAAAAAACGAGAAATCCTCAGACCCAGTACTCAACGTAGCCTAACGCTAACGACTGTTTCTCCTCTATATCTTTTCCAGACGGCATTACATTGGGGCGCGAAACACGGCAACGAGAACATCGTCAAGCTGATCGCAGGAACCTACAAAGACTACATCAAAGGCGTCAACGAGACAACTGTAAGTCTAAAACAATATGGCGTCCTATAATTTCATTGACTTTATTTGATATACGTATTCTTTGTTCTCGGTACTCGACGCAGAACGGGGTAAGTCAAGAGTTACATCTCTGATAGAAAACTCCACTAGGGGCCTATTGGCTGCAATGGTAAAATACAGGTTTTCGCACTATTCCTCGAGTGAGGTCTCGGTCGGCACGACGTCCGCGACGTAGGAAAGAACAGCGTCCGGAAAGGAGAAGGAAAGAAAGGCAAGAAGAGAAGGCCGAAGATAGGATCGGATGTGTGTGGTCCAGCTCTTTACTCTTTATAAGACTTATATAAGCCAGAGCTCCGAGAGCGGGCTTGCTCGTTAGCGGCTCGCGACAAACACCGTTGGTACTGGGTCTGCCGCCATCAGTACCTGGGCCTGACTCTTTCTATACCTAAGCCCTCAGAAATTCTTTACCGCTTTCCTTGGTCCGTCCATCCTTTTGTGGATTCGCCTTGTTCCTTAATTCCTTCCTTGGTCTCTCCCAGTCCTCTTGCATTTCCTCTTCTATATATATCTATCTATCTATCTTCTCCTTCTTCTTTCTCCTCTTCTTCGTCCTCCTCCTCCTCATCCTTCTCTTTCCGTCTTGTCGACAACGAGGACGGCTCATTTGTTTTCGCGGTGTAACCCGAGAGTTGCCCTGTCGACGCCGCAACGCCATTGCTGCCAACACTCACGGGATCCCAGACTGATAACCGGCTTGCCTTTCATGTAAATCGCTAATTCCTTCTGGAACATTAATTATCTCGTTACGCACCGTACTTGACGACGTTTGCAGAATACGGCCTCGATACACAGAAACGAGATGAAGAGAGTGGATATAGCAAAGACAAAAAAAAACGAAAAAAAAGAATGCACTTACATACCATGTAGCCAATTATCGGAAGAAAGTTTAAAGTGGTATTCCCGACGAGAGAGCCACTCCCCGGATGAAATATTTTCGTGGTCCTGGTAGATGCTTGAATTCTTATCCCACGTAGGTTTCTCACGATCGTTCCAATTGTTTCGGCATTAGCCAATTCGTATGTATCGAGTCTCCTTCGAAACGAGATGAAGAAATAATATACGAAAAATTCAAGATCAATATACCTTAGAATCAAGATGAAATACGATTTATCTTTTATCTCGATACGTAAGATCTTTATTTCGATCTTATAATTTTTTATACTATATACGCACTCGTATAACAGTACTTTAGACTCTATGGATCTCCTACCTGATCTACCTCGATCACTTTCATCTTAAAAGGAATCGCCCTGCTACCCTTTTCAATTTCGTATCTCATGCCGAGACTGTGGATGAAGCCGCTCTTCGAAGGCAGCCTTCGTAATCTGTCAGTGGTACCGCTTCTCGTACAGTTTTCTTCAGCTTATCTGGAGGATCGAGTCGCATTTAATCCTCGCAAAAAAAAAGGAAAAAAAAATGACAAAAAAAGGAAGCCAGGTCTGCCCCCGACTCTCGTAAGCCGACCGTGTGGCGCCAATCGTGGCGTACGACAGCCACAACAATGCGATACGCCAGGGAGATGCAGAAGGAGGATCTTACGGGAAGGATCTACCGGGTGTAATAAAAGTTTCTCGAATCCACCTTCAATCTCGATAACTGTATAAAGTTTCGACGTATAAACCGAATATATGAAATCGTATATAGAAAATCAAAAATGACGAATCTCAACAGGCTCTAACTGTAACTTCTGCCAGACAAGATCGTTTCCTGATATAAATATATATATATATATTTCACGAATTCGAGGTACGCGTGACCCGGTACCCAGAACGGCAATATCGAAGGGACCAATTTCGGTGCGGATGTCGAAATACGAAATGTCCTTGTCCCGCGAAAGGCAGTAGGGAGGCGCGTTATGATTTAGCGTCTCGTAAAAGCCGTCCTGATATAGAGAAAAATATTAAAATTGAAAATCCTCAACGGTGATATACGCGTGTGATATTGGTGGCCGGCAGCTGTCCTGTTCCCCGGCTCGTGGCCGGGCAGAGAAATGGAAGTGAAGTAAGAGAGGAGAAGTGAGAAGAAGAAAGAAAGAGAAAAGGATAAAGAGAATGAAAAGTGTAAAAGAGAACGTCAGAGAAGGATGAGACTAAACGGGGCAGAGGAGGGAGGGGGTTGCACTGTGAAAAACAGTGAAGGGGTGCGAAGATATTGTCTCGGAGGCTCGGTGACTCCGGCGCCAGGACAATGCTACTTTAAAATATTGTCAAAAGTATAAAAAAGATATATGAAAGGGTGGGGAAGAGAGGGAGAGAGGGGGTTGAAGAGAACCAAAGGGAGAAACTCGCACCACTTGTCGCGAGCACACGTGTCGCCTACTATTGGACTCGGAAAAGGGTGACACACCCCACTATGTACCAGGCTGCATATACGGTGGATTTTAAATTGAAATAATTTAAAATTGATGCAGGGTTAACAGGATACTCTATACCTATATACACACAAGTACGTTCTAAGCTTCACGATGAGGTTAGGTTAGTCAGGGCTGTGTCGTACAGAAGGCGTCAAAATTTTATTACGTTCAAACCGACTCTGACGTCACTAAGGGGTTGCACGATTATATAGAAAACGCGTAACATTTATTTAACTTGCGCAAGTTCGTGCGTACACGTAAACGCCTTCTTACGTCTGCGGACAACCATGGCCACTGTTCGGCAATCGGACACCTTCCGCGAGAACTTGCTCCGGCATTGGTGCGTTTCATTTAAGTTTCACTGCGCGGTATTGGTTTCGCCATTTCTTTTTTTTTTCTCCCCCCGTTATACATCGATACAGAACGTTCTCTTTTACTATATGAAAAAAATATCTCCATGGCCGCGGCGATGATGTCGATTTATCTCTACGGTGTATCATTGCTGATTGATCGATTCGAAATCGTTCGCGTGTAATCGCACGGATCGTTCTTTATTATTATTTTTTCTTATTCTCACGTTCCAGACTAAGGTATACCGATCAAGGTGATAGGAATATCTTTCTTTTTAACGATTCTTGTTTATTACGCAACGATATACCTACAATGTAGACGATAATGAGTTACACGCGGAATTACGCACAATTTGTCGCGACGTCGAGGATATCGGACACCGCGTGCGTGCACGACTGTCGTACCTTGCGTATCCCGCAAGCGAATTTTTTCTTTTTCATTTATTACCTTAAGGCTACCACGATACGAATAATCCGACAGGAAGAAGATACGAAAAGAAAAGAGTCACGAAATTCATCCAAGACCCATCGAACACCATATTAATTACAGTCGTAATTTACTTATTTTTGTATACTCCTCCTCTCAGCTGTTCTGGACCAGTTTATATATACAAAAAAAAATCTAGATTCTTCCCAAAGAATAAAATATAGACTTTTATCCACCGTACAAAATGACTACTCGATCAAAGATCAATGCCGTAACCGAACGTCTAGAATTAGGCAGCAAAACGCGTCGCGTGCAGCTGCTTCCTGGGGCTGAGGAAAAGGAAGTCTCACCTGCCCTCAACCGATACACCCTAGATAGCATCATAACGATAGCACCTCCTTGCACGACAATTTAATGCGACTTTGTTGGCCCTCCTCGTCCATCCTGTCTATCAAAACACTGGAAAATGATTACATCATTATATATACATGCATCATTTATATATACAACCTGTCAAACTAACCAAACGTCTCAATCCAGTGGAAAGAACATTCAGACGCAGCAGATCCTATATGAATTAGCCAGTAGCCTAATAAAAAAAAAGTTATCTATGATCCATTAAATTTTTATTGATAATTCCAATATATTAATCCCACTATCATTTATTTGGAATCCAATGACTGGCGTCTGAAAATTCCGCAATATCATCATTCATAGCGAATCTACCAGCGATAAGATTTTTACGTAACACCTCTATGGTGTTTATATCGTCTGTTTATCTATCTGTTTGTTTGTCTGTCTCTACTGGCTCGGGACTATGGTTAGTTAACTGGTTGGCTGAACTGTGGCTGGTCCGCTCCTGGATCCCACAGGTAGTCGTTTCCTAGGATACGAGGGAACCGCGTTGAGGAAATGCGAATTCGCACGCTCGAGGTAATATTCATAATACGGTATTATTAATTCCTCATTGTCTCTGCTGCTGCTGCTGCTGCTGCTACTCTGGCGCGAGCTCGGGACACGCACGCGGTATTTTATGCATACGATGGAATTAAGTAGCCCAAGACATCGGACGGACGGAACGAGGCCACTTTTATGTTTCAACGTTCATTATGCATGCTTACAAGAAGCCTTCTCTTTCCCCTGATTCCCTTCTGTGCGTTGTACTTCAGTTACTGACTTCACGTCAATGACGCTCACGCGAGGAATCATGGAAGAAGCTAGTAGGAATGGATGAGAAATATAGATGCCTAGTATCAATGCTAATGAATAAATTTTTGGTATAATTAAATATATATATTGTATATTGAGGTTATGCGATAGAATTATTTTAATAATTTTTCTTTCTAGGGTTACACGCCCTTACACATTGCCATGCAGTTCGATCACGAGAACATCTTCAATCTACTGGTACAGGTGTATGGTGAGTTATACGTGATATATATATTTTTGCCTTTTTATGAAATTATCGATACCAGGCACAGGTAACTAAAGTCACGGCTAAAGCGACTGATACGTAAAATCAGTACACAAAAGCACTGATTGACGGCTTAGCTGAGCAAACAGTCCACCCTGCGGCAGCCCTCAAAGCATAGCCGCCTGTTTGTCACAGATTACGCAAGCAGACGCCGCTCCTTCTGTTATCGGGCTATTCGATACCCATTAGATACTTTCATTGTCGGTTTCAACCGCTAGTCTGATCATCGTACGTCACCTACTCTGTTTGTTCGTCCGATAACGATTTGACGAGCATACAAGCCGATCTTAGTGACTACGAACAGGCTCGAATCTTCTATCGAGTCTTGTCACGTTTGTTGGTGAATATTTTCAAATGATATCCAGACTCGAAAGATTAACTACCAGAGTCTGTCCTTGCCTATGATATTATAGAATCGCCATCTTGAATTTTACATTAATTAATCAATCTCCATTCGACTTCGACTTGAAAATAATTTCATTTTTTTATCGCTAATCAATTTTATGAAACGTTAAAGAAAATTTTCATTGGTTTTAGGAGCCAATCAGGACGTCCGTGACTATAGTGGAAAAAAGGCCAGGCAGTATCTGGTGTCACAGGAAGCCGCCGTCAGCCAGGACACCTTCCGCAGTGAGTACTTCCTCGGCTACGGCGATCAGGACGCAGGTCGTCTCCTAAGGGTAGCGTCCCTTAGAAATCCGCGTACGCCATCCCTTCAGCCGCCAAGGGCTGAGATTATAAAGCATCGCTCCACGCTTCCTGCGAGCATGACAAAGCAGCGCCGCCATCGTCAGAAGACCCTAATATCAGCTCCCAGCTTCCTGCGCAAAAACTTCAATCCCACCGCCTCCTTCCGCAAGACAACCAAACCCGAAGTCGCTGAATAGATTATTCATTCGAATTCGTTCCTCTACGTTTACTTCAATTTCATCCCAGCTCCCATCACTCACCACTAAGCTACTATTATCAGCATGCCACCGTACCAACACTGATAAGGACGCACCACCTATTAATAACTAACTGCATGATATCGTCGAATCAGCATTCTACTTCTACGCTCTTCTTCTTCATCCGTAACGCATCCCAATCC
Source organism: Pachycephus smyrnensis (assembly GCA_030142225.1). Classification (NCBI taxonomy): domain Eukaryota; kingdom Metazoa; phylum Arthropoda; class Insecta; order Hymenoptera; family Cephidae; genus Pachycephus; species Pachycephus smyrnensis. The sequence continues at coordinate 338,347 of JARQST010000644.1, forward strand.
TTGGCACTGGCTACAATTAATGGAAGCTCATCATGGACTTGTCTCTGACTACGTCACTGGCTATGCTGATTCATTCAAGTATTACCATTTGATACTTACCAACTATTAGTGAATTGAATTACTAAATTGGTACCGAGCGAGTATCTAGTATTTTATATAATAATAGTCATGATTGACTATACTGCACGTTTATTACTCGTAACCAAGTAAATATCTTTCTATTTTTTGCCTTTGTTTATATACCCTAGATTTAAGTTAGCTTCTTTATTATCTTTATTTTATTCTTTTGGTTTTGGTCGCACGGTGAGTATTCGGGGTTCTGGAAGTATTCTTCTGTTGTAGGGATTACTGCTGCCGCTACGCTCAGGCAAGTTCAGAAGCGCACCTCTGCTAAAGTAGTAAAGCGCTTGTGTCGCAAGAATAAAGTAGGCGCACCTTGAAGTAACGTATAAATCTTATTTAGCAATGTATATGTGTGTATATATATTGCCGGTGAGTCATTTTGAAAATTAACAGGCCACTGAAAAAACGACAAGAGATCACAGCCCGTTAACCGTAGTAACAGTCGTAAGCAGGCCTGTCATTTTTCAATATTACAGTTTAAACAAATGACTTTTGTGTTCCATTGTCTCCTTCGTTATCTTTGTTTATCATTACTTATCTTTATTTATCCTCATTCTTTGGCCTGTATCGTATATCTATTTGCACGGCGAACTATCTATTGTCATGCAAAATTGCGTTTGTACGTGCGAAATCATTGACAAGTGCCTGTGCACAGATGAAAGTGTTCTTGCTGTTGTCCTTTTAATAAATAAAAATAGGGAGTAATAATAAAATTAATCTTTAAGAAATTCTTGGTCAATGCCAATATGGACACTTCACGAGTATCGAAGTGGCAGTAGTATTTTAACACTTTTAGCCATTTAGATAATTCATTTAATTAACCCACTGTGTATATGCTCTTTTCTGTTTTGTTTTTCTTTTTTTTTTGTTCATCACTCTTAGAAATAAAGCATGTAACCGTGCATGAACGTACTTTCCGCACTATCAGATTCCCAACTGACTTCACTTCCGCGCCTTATTTACACACGGTGTATAACGTTCACGGCTGAATCATTAAATGGAGAAAATTGTAATTGGCATACTTACGATTCTTAACGCGGGGCACACGGGATGCCAACTTAATTTACCACCGACTTCCGCGCTCTCGTAACACATTCCCGTAATTGCGATCTTGATTTCTCTTAACGAAGAGCCTCAATAATATTTCGTCGAACTCTTTCGCGAAGGTATACGTATGTACCACGCGCGAGGTTTTCAATTTCGTTTTTAAAGATCGCCAAGCAGATTGACCAATTAATAGCAATCAAGCCTTTTCGCGTATTGAGCATTATATTTCTTTTATTTTTCTATTCTAACTCGCATAACCGTTGCTTTAACACTATATCACTTATCGTGACAGCCGACGTCATTCGCTTTGTCAAATAAATCTGATCTCTCGTTTCAGAAATAAAAGCAAGGAAAAAGCATGCAGGTAAGCAGAAATGGGGTATAGATCCTGTATCACGTGAGATCAATTCATATCGATCAGCTGTTAGAAGTAATGTAATAGAAATTAAGGGGGAAAAGAAGTGTCACTGTTTTATTGACAAAAATATTTTTTTCATTGTCAGTGAAGGATATATATATATGATATCACCTGGGGAATGGTTATATTCTCAGAGATTTTTTGAACAATAATAATACATATTCGTATCTGCTGAATCAAAAGCGCAGACCTAAACTAACGGTAAGCGCCATTACGCTTCTTGAACGCAGAGAAAGATCTTGGTTTCCTACGAATTGGCTCGTTGAACGTGCGCGTGAAACGTACGACGGAGGCCTTCAGCCAGTTCCTGGGTGTGGCAACTAGTACCAACAGCAACGCCGAGAAGATACACAAGAGCTGGGGATCAGCAGATAACATACAAGTAAATAGAACGCAATTCTCTTAACGTTGTAAGATTTTCAAAACTGGACATTCCAGATAAAAAATAGCGGCGTACACAGTCAGGCTGTATTCTAACGGCGTATGAAAATTAAAAAAAAACAAAAAAAACTTTTTTTAGATGGAGCATAAGGTCATGCCACCACCAAAATACGCACCGATTAAAAAACGCAGAAGTCGAAGGGCCCAGGATTTCTCATCTTCTAGGAGTCAACATACTGTCAGCCAACCCAGCACCCCAGTGCCCCAGGGGAAGGTTTTTGCACGTCAAAATCCGTCTGTCAATCACGAACAACCCTCTGATGCAGTCATCCCTTCTGGATCTTTGACAGCCACCCCGCCGAACAACGATTCGGATTCGGACACAGCTTGCGGTTTTGATTCCGCTTGGCGGGGATCTGCGCAATTGTAACGAAGTTTTCTGACTCTTGAATGGGACTGTGACGCGGATGAAAAATAGGCAAATTTCGCGCTATACGATATCCGCCATTTACGTTACAATTTTCGCAACATTAATTTCGAATAGATAAGCTTCGATTATTCCGGGACGATATCGTCGCGAACGCGTGGTTAAGCGATTTTATGAAATGCCAAAATCGATTCTCAAATTGTCCCTGTACTGGAAAGTGTATTCGATAACGCGCTCGATCTAGGTAATTGATAACTGAATATATTTTCGTATGATATCGATAATGTTTTACGAGAAATACTGATTTGGCTGACGCTAATGCTTTGGCACTAATGGTTTTTTTCTTTTAGTCATTAGGAACTAGGCTTAATGAAAATTATGAACTATGTTTGAATACTTGGACTAGATATACTCGCCTGATACGTATATGGGAAGCACCAGGTTTTTAATGCCTTTTTACATGTAATTTACGGTACCGTTCATTTGGGCTTTTTTTTCATTATTGGAGGAATTCGGAGTTTTGATATGGACTGTCTAGAGATTCTGAGCTATTTGTAAATATGCTCTTAGCATTGTATACCTGACTTGGCGCGTAAATTGCGTGTAACGTTTAAGGAGCTTGGATAGTTTTCTCAGTTATTTCGTTACTCCTTTTCTTTCTTGCACAGTGAGAACACTTCCGTGCTTGGTTATTATTTATTTTGGATCATCTTTCGCTCAGTGTTTGGATGCAGTGCGTATATTGTGACTGGTAATGACACGTATGAATTCGTGCGAAACTTCTTATGTAATAATACGCACGTAATAGCAACGTGAAACTAAAGGCCTCGAATGATATTATTATTGTCTATGGGAAGTTTCCGAGAGTTACGAACTGCATTATGAATTGAGTGTCAAGTATCGTTTGTATTTTTAATTATTTCATAATGAATGGGTGAGCGGATTATTTTTTTATGATTATTAAAAATTCACTTTTTCAAACGGTTATTGCAGTCTATTGGAATTTGGAAGATGGTTGTAACATTTTTTTAATACTCTTTACGCGCCATCTATGGATTAATGGACGAAACTACAAGTAGGTCCCTTCGCCATCTATTGATGCACGTTTGAACGTCGTGGGGAAGTTTTCCAAATTGCAGGTGGATACTTCTTGATTCGTTTAGTTGAAACATTGTTTTTAGTATTAAATATAATTTTACATTATAAATGTTAACTTTCGTTATTATACTTTTTTTTAATATTACATTTTTTGGAAATCTCTTGCATTCCTACTTGAGACAATTTCACTTTATACGTGGTTAGTGTATAACCTGCAATGTGTCAAAGATTTGTAAAGATATAGTAGTAAATGAATAAGCTTGCCTAAAAATTAATTTTACCACAATACGCAATAATCTACATTAATTTTAGGATCGTCTATAATTATAGGAATGTATGACATATATCATCCCTCTGTAAGTAATAAATATATTTATGTTTGTCTCCTTAAAATAAATATCAATGAAACTTAGATTACTGACGATAACTGTTTATTAATTTTAGTTTTACGAAATGGGCCAACTTGGCTGCAACGATCATACCAAAATCATTACTGCGTTTCATGTGTACATAGAACTATGCGAAGGTATTAATTTGTTCTTTTCATAATGTAATACATTGGATATATTTAGTATTAGACACATAATACTTTCTGTGGCAGTCAAACGTTTATGGGACGTTAAATATAGATACAATAAGGATATTGACTTGATATACTTGGAAGCTAAAATGAGTAAGAATTCTCTGCTTCAAATCTATATCCCGTGGTCAACATCGAACTCTATATCTCTGAAGTTTATTGAAGAAATGCAAGAAAAACTTGAAAGCAACAGGTAATATTTATATACTTCTTAACTTTTATTTCCAATTAACATTATATTATATTGCAGACTGACTTTAGTGTTCAAGGACGGTGATAGTAGTAGTGTTTATTATAAAGTGAGCGAAGGTCTTGTAAAACCTGTAGCACCCGAAGTAAGCAAACAACAGAAATGTGCAGAAGAGAAACGACTGAATCTAGAAAAAGAAATTCGAAAAAATACGTCAAATTTATACGAATTGGCAAAAGCCATTGACAAAGATAACGCGCAAGAAAGTAATCATGAAATAGAAATCATTGAAACTTCTCAACCCTCATAGGTCAATTTTTACTTTGTTTAAAAAGTATTTAGTATTATTTTCCTTCAAATTTCATATAAATAAATATATTACGACGTATTTCTGTTTAAAAAAAACTTTACTTCTCTTTCTTCATTCATTTCATTAACAATTTAAAATGAAATACCAATTTTAATTCTCTATTATATTTACATTCATTTCATAAATATTTACAAATTACCAAAATATTCGAGCTTTCTCAAGAATCTCTACCGATTCTGAAAAATTTGTTCCATCAGGTAAATATGGCGGAGTGAATTCTCTGTATGCAAGACAAACTCTTCTAGAATTTATGTCTTCTCTGAGAACAGAATGTTCCCAACCATACCTGAAAATAAAAGACAATTAATTCTGTGAGTTTCATAATTGTTACGATGTAATTTTATATCATTGATCATACCTAGCTTCCCCGTAAAGAACCATCAATGATCTAGCAGGCATTGGTAATCTTACTACAATGTCTTTTCTGTCCTGTGAATTTTGAAATTCTAGAATATCAAACGGTTTACTCTCGTTTGATTGTTTAACTACTGGAGGATAAGTCGGAACATCTTCCAAGTTATAGCGACTCGATTTGCCATCATAAACTGTCATTGTTAATACAGAATCTCCTAAAACATTAACGGTGACTATCCTTTCACCCCAAATCCAACAGTCATCAATGTGCGGATCTATCGTTGCACCACGACCTGGATCATACTCCAAAGAGCATTGCTCGACCGTTTGAAAATTTTTTAACAATTGTACTTCAGATAGTTTATCCTGGATGATCTTTGTGTTCCTTGGAAATCCAGAAAAATCACCTGTACGCAGTCGTCTCTTCTTGAAATTACATTTCGGGCCATAATTCTGATAATTGTAATGCATAATATTGGAATTAAGAAAATTTAATACGAACAACCTTAAGTAATAGATTAATAAAGCAATAAGATTAATATACTTGTTTCCGACGACCACTTTGTGACAATTCCCATGGTAGACTATCAAGATTTTTCAGCAATGAAGTAGCTTCTGCCTCGGTTAAAAAATCTAACTGAAAAGAAACCTAGTATATAATAAACCTAGTATATATACATTAGTTAAGACGACGATAAACTACCTTTATATAAACTCCAGGAAAGCTTATCGATTCTCCTTTATGATTTGGATGTTCCATATAACTATCGACTTCCCATCCAGGCCAAGCTTTGTCACAGTACGGACAATAAACATAACACGCTTTCTTCTAAATATAACATGACAACTTAACATTTATAAATAAATAATGCATAATTCACACAGTAATAAAATAATTGTTACTTCTCACCAATGTTAAACATTCAACATAAATACCTGTAGATCACTGGCAAGCTCCGACCTTGGAATATTGAATTGTTCCTCACAGATTAAACAAGTCCGAATGCCTTTACAGCCACAAGGCCTAACCGTTTCCATTTGTTTAAATAAATAATTACACAATAAAAAAAATTAACAATAATAATTCACCTTCAAATCGACATAACCATTTACAATTTCATAACCCCCAACAATCACGTGTAAAATATTAAATACATTGCCAAACAATTCAGTAATACTTTGCTACCTAAGATACTCGTATACGAGTATAAATAATTCATAAATTTATAAAATAACTAATAAAAATTCATAATTATACGATTTAGGTTATTCATTTCCTCTGACACAATGCACCATCTCTTAGCAAACCACATAAAACCACTGAAATGTGCGGCAGCAACGTAAAAAAAAGCTTTTGTAAGGCACATATCGAAACGTGCTGCAAACCGCGTCGATCGCTGCTGATCGCTGCGTTGAAAACCGCACGTAGTTTCCTCGCGACAGTGGCTATTCAGAAATCAATAGTGCAGTGCCATCTAGAGTAAAAGACATTGTCGCGCAAACGTCAAAATCGAATAAATAGTCGTCTGCAGCAGCATTCGAGCAGACGTCACGATACGGATGACGGGGTGAGAACCGAGGGCGCGAGTAAGTGTCAATTTGATTATCGTTGGTCATCGACGTTTCAGTGTGCGCGAATAGTGATTTAGCAACAAACCACCGATGGTTGTCAAATTACGACCGGTGATATTCGTGGGTGCCTCAGGGCGGCGAGATAGGCCGCCCTTTTAATTTCCAAGGGAGGAATGACGCTGGAGGATCCCTTCTTTGTCGTCAAGGAGTAAGTTCACAAAATGGGGCTCGCGTTATCTCCACGTATTCAACGAGTTATCATTTATTCCCTGGCCTTTGGCAGTATCAAATAATACTGTTGACAAATTATATATTCTTCGATTGTTACGGTCAGAGGATATTAAGGTCTTACCCTTATAGGTCAAGGTATTTTCTTATATATATATCTATACGTCACTAGTATAAGACTAAGCAGTTCTTGCCGCTTGAAAACAATCGACTTTGCTCTCTACCGTTTTTATCTGTTCATTTTTAATACAAAGTATTTTCGTTACGGATTATTATTCTGATATTCAATAATATTCGTTTCTTTCCATGAGAATACTATAGTAACGTGATAACCCCACGTAATAGTGTCTTATATGAGTTGCATCATGTAAACTTGTATATGGCGCATCTTCCAGTGAATGGACGCTTTTGAATTGAATGTATATAAGGAGGATCATTTTACTTTAGCGAGGTATGCAAGGCTTTGAACAAGACTCGAGGATTGTATGGTCGTTGGACTGAGCTACAAGATGTTACGGTCGTTACTCCTACGATAGCTGGAGGTCTTCCTATTTCCCGCGAAGAGTTAGAATGGACAACCACTGAATTAAGAAACGCTCTTCGTTCCATCGAGTGGGATCTTGAGGATTTGGAAGATACGATCTATATCCTTTTCATAATGATTTTTTTCGAGAATTATCTTATACCTTTGGTACTCGTTTTTTTCACGGAAAAATAAGTATACAATTTTGTATTTCCTATTTACGCCTTGACTCCCTTTGCACGTATCGTAGAGAAAAATCCCACGAAGTTTAAAATTGATAACAAGGAATTGACTATCCGGCGTAATTTCATCGAGCAAACACGTGACGAAGTCAAGGTAAATGGGTGCAATAAAAAAAAAATATGACAATAAATTAATTGAAAATGATAGGGTGGCCGAAAATAAAATGGGAATTTCATTTTGTCGTCTCTTTGCAGATTATGAAAGACAAGATGAACTTAAGCAGGGGAAGAGACCGCGATCGTACCGCAAGACAGGTTTGTTTTACTCTAAGATCTTGTTATAATAACTTTCCCTTGGGACAACGTGTTATTGATTGGTGAATAAATATTCGTTTATGCGATAGGATAGAGGGTAAGAAGATCCCGAGATAATGATATTATGTTTACTGAAATAACATGAACTAGTTGTATGATTATCAATCATTCAATTCGTACTGAACCATTGTTACACGTTTATTAGATAAGAGAGAGAGCCATCTATGATACAGATTATTAACTATTGTGTTGTTGATCGTTCCAGTTGAGAACTTAAGTAATTTATAACCTAAAATGGAACTGTCAGATATCCTAATAATTTTAAGAAAGTATGACGTGGATTATTTCAAATAGAAATTTCTATTTGAAGTTGAAATCATTTTAGAAATTGTCGAAAAAATTGTTATAATGGTGTACACGGTAATTTAAATGGCTATATAAATTGTTTTATTCAGTGTTGAGAATGATAAGAATTTAATGAGATAAATGTGAATCTGCCTTTTAGTTTTGTATCTAAATATATTATTTAATATAGAGAGAAGTAGATGGTTTGTACTTTTGGTTTTTACTGTGCAGCCACTTTTGGATAACAGCCCTGCCAGGGTTCCTGTCACTCATGGCACGACAAAATATAGCAAGTTGGAAAATGAGATTGACAGTCCAAATCGACAATTCTTGGATGACACGTTGCAGCAACAGAATAGCATGATGCATCAGCAAGACGAACAGTTGGATATGATTGGAGAGAGTATTGGAACTCTCAAAACAGTATCTCATCAAATTAATTCTGAATTGGACGAACAAGCTGTGTATGTTTCGTATAATTTTTTACTGAAATTTCGTAGCATGAATTTTAATATAACTATTATGTTTTGACCTTCAGCATGCTGGATGACTTTGGGAATGAGCTGGAAGTTACTGACTCAAAATTGGATGCAACTATGAAGAAAATGGCAAAGGTCCTCCACATGAGCAATGGTAATTATGATAACTACATTCCCGCTCCTACTACTTCCTCTTCTACTGTGGAGGAACTTGTTTCTAAACCATCTTCTTTGTCTTATTTATCGACTACTTTGACTAATTGCTTTTTATGTTCTGGCGAGTAGTGTCTATAAGAATTATATACCATGATTTCTATGAAATATTAGGCATAGAGAATACTTACTTGAAACACACTGTGGTAAAAATTTTTGAGACACACTGGCAATGCAAATACTACTTTTGTTTGGGGCTACGTTTAATTATTCTTGAAAGCAAATCACATAATACTGCATTACTTAATTTACCGATACTCGAATGTTTTCGTTTAACTCTATATGAATGCGTTATCATTATTAACTTAATGCAAGTGAACTAAACGCATCTAGGAACACACACGAGTTATGAAAATACTAAGGAAAATTACACAATGAAAATTCCAAAGCTAATATCTCCTCGTACTTCACTGTTGATACTATTTAATGTCACAACAAATTATTTCGCGCCTACTAATATTTATTTTTCAAAACGGTGCAATCCCAAAGGAATATATATTGTTAAATATATCTTATTTAAAGCTATAACGATTGAAGAATATATTGAATTCATTCGAATGTATGTATTTTAGTAAATGCTATATGAAACCTATGCCAAATAATTTATCAAGCAGGGATACAGATTTATGTCCAGCAAGAAAATAGTACCATGGACCAGTAAAATAAATGATGCTAGTTATTTTGTCAGTAGCTATGAAATGCCAAACAGTTATCGAACAATGTATAACTTTCCAAAAGTCAATGACCCTCGCAGAAGAAAACTTATTATGACTGTAGATAGAGACATCCTTACGAACTATACCTTTCCCATCTCTAAAGCAGGCCTTGGAAAAGTTCACAGGTTGTAATTGTTTATAAGATGCGACAGGCTATAGCCAATGTACTCGAAGCAGACATTTATTGTTGAGGGATTTTACGATGGTATATTAACTTAGAAACTGTTTTAGCTGAGAAGTGGAAACACTGTTTATATAACCATTAAGGAAACATTAATGTTACGTCTCTGTGCGTCGATAAAAGAAATTTAACAATTAACAACAGTAGTGTGTAACTAACAAGAGAAATTAGTTCTCCTAACCGACCAGTTGTGATGATAGATTTGACCAATAAAATCTGAGATCTAGTTTACTCGTCAAAGTATCTGTGGTACTACCTTCGTCATTTCACAGGTAATTTAACAATAACACCCATCAATTATTACAACATGATTATTCCACAAAGGGCCAAGTCTACAAGTGTTAATTAATTTTTCTCATAATTTCATGTTTTTTACATTAGAACTCTTATCGAAAAACAAAATAACCTCGATTCGTCAGAAAGTCGTGCTTTCCTCATTGTTACCGTACTGCAGCCATTAATAGTATATCAAAATAAAATGTTGAAATAGTTTTACAAGTGGCGCATGTGATGTTACTTTCCGTTTGTTTTAGATCGGAGACAATGGGTAGCCATTGGAGTGTTGACTGCTATATTGGTATTTCTAATTATTTTGTTTATAATTAAGTGAATCATTTGATTTCGCAGACCCGACGTAAGCGATTGATTCTCTTTTTTTTCCTAGCATTTAATGTAATCTAGTAACTCAAGTTTCATTATACCAGCATATTTACTTACTACGGTACTACTATTTTAACACCAATGAAAATAAACACTTATAGTTACTATATAAATGATCTTATCTTCTGTAATTATCCCTTGCGCTAACTCAAAAGCCATTAAGGAATTTGCCAATATATTATTTTTGCTTCGGTTGACACTTTCAAGGTAATGCATTGCTAGCACCATATCAATTATACAGTGCTTCCAGAATTAGAGAAACGCATAGCTACTCACATTCTTTAAATAACTTTTCTAAATAGCACAGTTACCTCTTCAATATCATTCTTCTTCATTTTCCTCAGTAAAACTTCACCGCTTCATCCTCAATTCCCTGTACGAATTTAACAATTTGATTAAGATCAAATAACCTCACGTGAGAAGAGATTATCATCCAATTGTACTGTACCTGCTAATTGTATAATTAATGTTTTTGTTGAACCTTCAATTACCAAATGAATAAACACTCTGTATCTTCAAGGTACTTGCGAAGTGCCAATATTTATATAGACGAATTCACACGATCTTGCAATACGTTAAAATTCTTTTATTCTCGTAATGTCCTCCGCTACACTTTGTACTCCGCTAAACTATAAAAGTGTTCTATTATATTATTTTATATAAGTAAAAAAGAAAAGCTTCGAAAAAAATCGTTACGTTCCGTAACATTGATACAAGGTTATTAAATGATTCTACTGTAAAGCACTTTTGGCTGAGGTACGCACAGTCTCATGACTTACCTCCTGAACATTTAGTAACATTCTTGATTAACGTGCTTACGAATTACGTGATTTAATGATAAAACTCTTAATCTTTGTATCGTCGGAATATAAAATCGCCGTTACTTTATCCTTCATACGGTTATCAAAACGAATATATCATTGCTCTTACACTGTTTTTCTTATTACGACTTACGTAAACCGTTCGTTTCAAAGTATGGCTAGCGATGATCAAACTGTTTCTATGATCAAAATCTTTGGTATAACGTTCATTGTATTGCAATCGTTTTGCACCATATTTAATGTAGCTGAACTCCAAAGAACATGAAAAACACTTTCTGTTTAACTGACGCGTTAAATAAAATAATCTAGTTGTAAATGTACAAATAAAACAGTGTTATTAAAGGAATATTACTGGTACAAATTTGATGGCGCCGCGCTTACGTACGTAATGGATACGTTTAGGGCTCTAGACGGACACGCTTATAGCAATCTGTTGGCAACGCTTTTCTAATGTCGTCTATGTTCTCCACTTCAATTCGAAGTCGGCTGACTTCGTCCTCGTAATTCTTGACCCACTGGGTCTGCAGATTTTTCGCGTCCGTTAACGCTCGAATTCTCTGATCCAAATTGGCAGCTTCTATTTCCTTTTCAGCAGCTACCAATCGCTGCTCCAAGATATCCAACTGTTTGTCGTCTAATAAAAACGTCAGCATATTTATATTTCGATACTCTCTATATAAGCACTTGTATTTCGATACTCTCTATATAAGCACGTTCTTGTATGTATTGACAAACCACTTACCAATCTCTGGAAGTGCCTCGAGTTCTTTCATGATTTCTGCCACTTCAGCTAATGCTTTGTCGACTTGCTGAGTTGCAAGTGTAACGTTCGTTTTTGTTTGTCCTATTTTGTGATTTGCCTAAACAATTAAGGTTATAAGAATAAAATTAATTTTTTTATTGTATTGCTTATTATGGTATATGCTGTATTATGCTATACACTTACTTCATTCGTGACGTTACCCTCTTGTGCTACTTGGATTTCATATTGCTTTACTGCAGCATCCGTATGTGCTACTCTGACGTGTAACTTGTCTGCTTCATTGCCTAAACTCAATGCTTCTGACTTTGTCTTATTAGCTTCTAATCTGATAGCATTTGCATTAGCACTTGCTTTGTCGGCATTTATCTAAGAGCGGGCAAAGACAAAGTTTAATTACGTTTTAGGATAGTCTATGGGAATACTAACTGATGCTTACCTGTGCTTTTTTCGCAATTTCTCGTGCATTAACAGCATTGTCTTCAGCGCCATCTAGAATCTCTTGTGTCTGTACACTCTTCATATGAGATTCATTTACCAATTTCTCAATCTCATCGATACCTCTCAATGCCTGTTGAGCCTTGATTCTTTCTCGTTGTACTTCAGCATCAAATTCTAAATCGAAATTCATGATATTTTAGCAAACAGCTAACAAGATTCCATTGATCGTAGTAATTGATATTTAGAAGGAAAAAAACGCACCGCCCAACTTTTCCAAAGTCTCCTGAGCCTCTTTCAAAGTCTGATCTCCACGTTTCACAGCATCATTTGCTTTCTCGTTAGCCTTGTCAACCTCAGCCAGCAATTCGGCAGTTGCTGCTTGCTGATCTTGAGCTCGGATCAATAGATCCTCGGTTTTCCTAACTTTCTCAGCCATCTCATTAATCAAATCCTCGTTTTGCTGAAGTAGCAGTTGAGCCTGCTCCTTTATTCTTAAGCCCTACGATTTCACACACGTCAAATCATAGAAATGCCTTTGTGTGATACGTACGATAAACAGTAACAATAATACTGATAACAAAAATGATAAAATTTACCTCATTACTAACTGCCTCTACTTTGTTTTGCAAATCCTCGATATCTATTGACGGGATAGCTAAATTGAGTAACAAAATGTTTAAAGATTCTTGCCAAACAGCTGCCGACTTCTCTGCTGCTGTGTTACTCAGATCTTTAACTTCAATAAAGCGTTCAGACAGAAGTTCCAGCTCATTTTCTAAAGACTTAATCTCGTCGCTGGAAGAAAAAAAGGAATAAATAGTAATATTCTGCATTATATAAAATAAATCTTCCTTACACGTCAAAGCATTAAGTGATACCTGATATTCGAGTATTTTGAAATAGTCTTCTTTGCCAAATCATAAGCCTCTATAGTGGTATTGCGAACTCCTTCCGCAAGAACATGAATTTTTTTAGCCTCATTGGTATTTCTGAAGAAAAAAGATAGCATTAAGATCAGAAAAGTAAGAATGCGAGAAAGATAGATCATCAAATTCCACATACAGGTCTGCCAGTACTCGGGCTTCCTGAGCAATTTCAGTCATTTGCTGATTCTGTTGACCAACTTGTTCAGCACGTTTTCTAGCATCCGCCAATGCAGTAGCACCATCAATTGCCAAATAACTTTCAGCTTCCTAATTCGCATTAATATTAATCAGGTAAACAAAAATTAGAGTAAATTTTCTTCATAATGATTCAAAACTCACAGTCAGTTGTTCATGTATTTTATCCAATACTTTCTCAGCCTCGTCAATGCTCGTTAAACCTTCCTCAGTCATGAGCCCTGCATCCTCAGTAGTCAAAATAACATTTTCTGACGTCAATTCTATTTCATTAAGTTGATCGTGCAGCTCAGCCAGTTGTTCGACCAGCGTTTTATTCTCATCTGTTAACATATACTCGTTAGAAATATTATTCAAGTAAAAAAAATGTATAAATAATACATCAAAACTTACTTCCAGATCCTTGTTTGGCTATCTGCAATAGCGTGTTTACCCTATCCTGAACATTTTTCAGTTCTTTCTCAAAATCAGAGTCTTTTATCACCGTGGGACTGCTGTTGATTTTCCTCAACGTTCCTTCCAATTCAGCTAAACGTCTTCTATGTGCATTAGTAGCGTCTTGCACAAGATTGTAACACGGTGGACAATCTACACAACCGTCTTGCCTGTTATGCTTGTTTTCCTTGCATCTGTCGCATCGTCTTCCTTCTACGTTGGTCAAACACTAAAATATATTTTAATGATAAATCATGTCAATTGCACTAATCAAAATCTCAAATAGATTTATACTCACAGGACACTGTCCGTAGGCATCACACTGCAAGTCTTGCGATCCAATCTCGTCGCACTCGCAAGGCTTACAACCTTCGCGACTAAATCCATATTGAAGTGGACGACAAACGTCACATCTCTGTCCAGTTACTCCTGGTCTACATTGACATTGTCCAGTAATGGCATCACAGGTACGATTGTACGAACCTTCAGGATCACAGTTACAGGCGGTACACCCCTTGAAAGAATTTTATAGGTTATTGATACATTTCTATAACAGTTGTACACAAATTTTGTATCATTAAATAAAAATAGGATAAATACCTCTCCACTGTTTATTTGGAAATATCCATCCTCGCACTTGTCACAATTTCTACCAGTGACATGTGGCTTGCACGAACAGTGTCCACTAATTTGTTCGCACGGTGCAACACTTCCATCTTCTAACTCAAGAGTACCTGGCGCATAACATTGACACAACTTGCATCCATCTTCCTTGCGGTCTGACAAGGCGTCTCCGTAATATCCTATACAGAGTAAATGCACGTGACAATTTTGTTTCATTGAGCAAACAGTTATCAAATGTATTAATAAAAACTATGGTCTACCTGATAAACATTCGTCACAATGAAATCCAGCAGTATTGTTCACGCACTTTAAGCACTCTCCTGTTTCATGGTTACAATTTCTTATAGCATTTAAGTCGATGTTATTATTGCACTCGCAAGGTCTGCATGCTTCGCCCTGTTCAGGATTTCCAAAGAAACCATCCGAGCACATTTCACACCTGGCACCTATTAATCAGATAAGATTTTTGTAATATATATAACAAGATCTTTCATTATTTCTTGTATTTCATACATACCTGTCCGACCCACAGGACATGCCAAACAAATTGGATCAGGGCTGTTACCCAATAAAGTACAAGGTCCATTGTCTGGACAAGGACACGGTTTGCAGTCGTTTGGTGTTCCCTTCAACGGATAACCGTAATATCCGCGACTGCAGTATTCACAATTATTTCCAGCAGTATTATGTTGGCAAATACATTGACCTATAGGCGATATTCAGTATTTAGATTACAGAGAGATTATAAGGAATACGTTATAAACGTCACAGTTATTAAGTACCAGTTTCAGCCTCGCAAATGTCAGCGTGACCATTGCAGTTGCATGGTACGCAAAGTGCGAATGGTCCACCGCCGTTTGAACGATCATGATGAAAACCAGGTGCACAAGATTCACAAAATTGTCCTACGTAACCATGTGGACATTGACAGTGCTCCACCCAGTCTGCAGGTTCTCCGGCGGCACCGCGACGCGCCGTTTCCAATTGGACGTCGTCCAAGAATCCTCTGCCTGTAAAATCATAGAAAAATATATAACCTTTAAAAGTCTGAAAGGCATCTACTTCTTCATGAGAGACTTTGAACGTCTTTACCTTGGTGAGTGTATGTACCACGGATTTTGATAGCAGTCAAATTTGACAGGATCGACATAAATGCTCTTGAGGATAATCGCGGCTGCCATTCATAATCCGGATGTTCGTGTAATCTGAATTTATACTCTTGAGACTGTAAGATTACAATGTACGTTATATTAGACAGTTAAAAATCCATGATTACAATAATTTTTATGAAATATAAAGTAAACAGACGTACAGCTACTGTCGGCATCCTGTTTCCTTGTCCAAAAATTGATTGAGTTATCTGCTCTCCGTTCGCACCCTTAAGAATAATGTCGCGAGCTGTTGGAACCGGTCCGGTTTCTCCAATTCTCAATATAAATGATAAATCATGATTGTAAGACGCTCTTTGATCACCGAGGAATCTTTCTGTAAAATATAAAAGTGGCAATTAGAGAGTCTAAGAAATTCAATAGTGTAAGTGAACTAGTGATGCATCACATTGTACTAAAGGTACAATAATTCTATACCTGGTGCTACGAAATAGACATTGTCACGATCGGGTGCTGTTACCGATATCGTTTGAGTAAGAGCATCGTAATGCGGTTGGAAAGAATTTCCAGCAACATTAGCAGACCACTTTTCAGTTCCTCTTACAAATAAACTCTCAATCACGACTTTAGAATAGCCCGTCGCAGGGTTGCAAACGGATGAATGTCCATAGCAAAAGCAAGGAGTGCAACCAAATTCATTGTCAGATGCAAGATTGAAGTATCCTGGTCGGCACCTGTACAAAGAAAAAAATATAATTAAATATTTGGTTTCGTTATTAATTTTACATTCACCACCTGATACGTACTCTCGACAACGTTTTCCCTCCACGTTTTCCTTACAGGTACAAACTCCTGTTTCTGGATTACAATTTGGCGTGTTGTCGAATGATCCTGGAACACTGCACTCGCAAGACGTGCATCCGAATGAACCAAAATTGTAATAATTTTGTGCACAACGATCACACTTGTCCCCGGTGACGCCTGGTTTGCATTGACACTTTCCTTCGCTGTTGCACTGAAGACTCCTTGATCCTGTGGATACAGATTTTGACAGTAGTGACAGAAGACTGTTTAATTATCCGTTAAAATTGACCATACCAATTTCATTGCAGTTACAGGGTACACAATAATCGTCCTCGTGTCGCTGATAGAAATTCTCGCGACAGCGTTCGCAATTCACTCCGTCGCGATTGTCATTGCAATCCAGACAGTGACCACCGTGACCCGTTGCCTTGTAGAGTTCCTTATCGAAGTAACATCTATCGGAATATCCGTTACAGTTACAGGCTAAAACACAGAGCAACAATGAAAGATAAATTTTCCAGGAAAATTTCATACATAATTATTGTCTCCTTTACAGTTAATAATTCTAATCACAATAAAAGTGAAGCACTCACTGGATCCTGAGTACCAAGAGAATCTACGATCCCAACGACGCGGCGTACAAAGAGTAATGCAATTTATCAACGCGAGTAAACTCACTAATTTCATCCTTAATTGCATCACGTTGATTAATTAGAACGAAAGAAGAATCAAGTCGTTTGCATTCTAATGCACGCGTTATTATTATACGAAAACGTAATCCGGGTAAATTCGTCAAAAACATTCTCCAAATCGTGAAGAGCGCAAGGATCTACATTAATTATAACTTTTTTTTCAACGGATATAGATTATTTTGCACGATAACTGAAAAATATAAACGACGATATAAAATTATCTGTAGACTATCTCGTTTAATGGTATTTCGAGTACTGAGCTCAGGATACAGAAAGGAGCATTATACTCGTACGCGAACAATCCCCACTTGAAAGCAAGCAACGAACGTAGAAGGTAAAGCTGGTTAGGTAATGCCGACGTGAACACAGTGCACGTCTTTACAGGGCGATCAAAAAGACAACGTCCAAGTTCTAGATACGCAAGGGAGATGATTCTTACAATGAAAGAGTCTCTAGGAGTGGCAGAGTGCGTGAGGCCAGGCATGCAAGAAATAACTATAGTTTTGCGTTCCGACGCGAAGAGCCATTAAAATTAAATGTAAGAAAGTGAGTAGTTTTAAAGAAAAAAAATTCTTCGACTCTTCAAGACCGACTAATTCTCTTTTATATAAATTCCTTCTCTTCGTTCCATTACTTGGAAATGGGTTGATCTCTGTCTTCGCTCCATATTCAGTAAGAATCCTTGTGCCGTGAGAATGGATGAACGAGTGGCAGAACAATTGTACCTCACACAGAAATGACTATTCGTTTCATGATCAATTGAATAAATATCCTTTCCTCAAAGTGGCACTAATTTACCGCTCTGTTCTTTGATCTTGCGTTAACGAGGGTCGAGAGCTAGTTTCGGGACACCGTGTATAGAAACGTGAGAAATGAGTCTTTGAAAAGCAGGTTTCTCGAGTCCCACCTACTCACTGCCCAGGGCACTGGCCCTTAAACATATCCTTCCGCCTTTTATGTAACCCAGTAACACAAGAAGTTCATCCAGACTGCACAAAGATCCATGAGAACTGTACCACTTGTACAATTTTGCAAAAATGTCTATCACCATTATTTTAATTCTTGGCGACAATAAAGAATGTGCCAAAGAAACAAGTATTTCAACTTCTGAATATAATCTCGAAGGAATGCCGAAGAAACGTATCAAGGTATTATGGCGAATAGGATATACCGCCCATAAATCACGCTTTGGTAATAACACGGGAGTGCATTCCATAGTTTCTCCATACTCTCCTCTTCCAGTACCGTGTATCAAAAGGTCAATGAATAAAAGCCCCTTTAAAATAATCACTGCTAACCACATCGAATCTCACGGACACCCCATAGAATCAGGTTCGCCGTATGCCAGAAAGAAAGGGCACGTATGCAAGATGCGTCGCGGCGGCGTCCACAAAGAAATTGGCTCGTCCCGCAAATGGAAGAGAATCCTTTTATTTTATTAGTCACCATAACCACGGGGTTCCCTTTCTAAATATCTTCAAGGTATTCCATACCAAGACCCTTGCACTGGCAAATACGTAAACTCGATCCTGGACGATACGTAAAAATCCTCCAAGGACACAGTTGGGGGCAAGCATAATTCAAGAAGCGATCAATTCCTAAGAAACTGGTTGATCCATATGCGTACTGGAAATAAACTTCACATATGCTTATGGGTAAATTACTTATCAGCTGAGAGCAGACTTAAGGGATATAACATATGAGCAACTGTTTTGCGAGAGCGTCCCGACGGTCATGGTGGTTTATACAGAAGACCCCACCTACCAAAGTGTACAGTATACGTAGGTATACCAGCCTCTTGGTCAACGCCATATTAGGTTGTGTCTCACAATGGGGTTCTAAGCCAGCGAAGCGTGACTGCCGTGCAGGTAAAATAATGGACAGTTAAAAGGAAACGTCTCGCCTCGATAAGAAGATTAAAGCAGGGAGGCCATTTTACGTGATTCCTAAACTTGGTCGGTACTGTTAATATTTTTTCAAATGATTCTTCGTGTACAATCCTTGTTATGGTTATTGGTTACTAAGGTAGTTCTATGGTTGTTAATATTGATAAGAGTTATTTATGGTGAACGGATACTCACGCTGACATTCATGTGCATCCGTGGTCGTAGCGCGTCCCCAGGGTGCGTCGTTGTAAAATGGCAAACATTCATTACAGTCAGGACCAGCTGTGTTGTGCTCGCAGCTACGAAACGTCATGGAAATTAGTCATTGTTGATTTATAAGAAAGTTGAAGTCTATGAATCTTATACTATATATTTGTTCTATTAGAATCTTTACGTAACTCAGCTGATTACTTCGGGATATATCTGATTGATTGATGAGAAAAAACTAACCGGCATACACGTCGAGTCCTTCCATCAACACTGGTACTGTTCACGCATTCTCCAGCATGACCATTGCAGGCACAACGTGCACCAACAGCCACATCGGCTATGGCGTAATAATAAGTTTTTAATACTTGGTCATCTCCAAAGACTTCGTCACCGAAAGTGTTTAGTCTGTCAAGGGTGATCCTCAGGTCAGTAGCCTGTACCCATTCCTGAAGGGATAACAATAATCTATGAATATTTCTCATTGCTGAAAAGGAAAGTAAATAATACCTGTCCTTTCTTTCAGGATCAAGACAAACCTGTAAATCTGGATTGGATTCGAAGCTGTAAGCAGAAGGTCGTCCCTCCAGGGTGGAAAATGCAACAGTACCCTTGGACAAAGGTGATATATCCGAATACTCGGATGTGCACAGTACACGAGTATCATCTCCACGAGTAGTTTCCTTAAAGTCAGGCAAGCCGTAAGTATCTCTGCAGGTGGCAGAATAAAACTGATAAGGTTGCCAAGGTGACTTTTCATTCTTCCTCTTGAAGATGCCCCAGCTCTCAGGTCGTGGAGATTCGAAGAGTACGCGAACGTAGGTAATGTCAAACGTCTTTCCTGCGATATAAATAATACATTTAATTAATAGAATTCATAGATATATATATATATATAATAAACGTGATATTAAATTCCTTGCAGACTCTCGCAATCGCGTTACGCCACTGCAATACCGTGAAGCCGCAGGGTTGCAACAGCCGTATCCCTTGTGCATGGACATGTGGCCTGCAGCCGGTGCAGTTAACTACTATGCATATCCAAGAGTGCTTTCAACGTTGAGATAATCATCTTAAAAAGTCTGAACAATCTATCCCTGAACGTTGGAAAGATTATCCATCTTTCCACAGCATTCACCCTAGGGATTTTCCTTTTAGGCTGCAGACACAGTGCATTCTTACACCTTCTGCCACGAAGTCGACACAGAACCTGTGCATTCGAGCGCGTAACGATCTACGTCGAGATAATAATCTCAAAAAATCCAACCGATCGGACCGTGAGGCTGGAAGATTTATTCTTGTGTTGTATTCTGTGATCGGTTTGCCTTCTACGCTTTATCGCACTTTCCACGCGACAGTGTCGTTTCCTGTGACTGGTCGGATCTTGTCTCGTTAAATGATTTTACTAGATAGAACATAATAGAATTGCTAATTGCGTATAACTAGGCTTTAATAATAGATTCGATAATCTAATGCTCTATGCTCAACCGTGTAACAGATGCTGTTAAGACTATTAAGCGTTGCTTCACGATGCGTAACGGAATCGCTAATTAACGAATCTGACGAGCTACCTGGCAGGAACTTTATGTATTCAAACCAGTTACCAGTACGTTTATGAGCATCGGTATGGCTGGGGATCTTTATTCTTCTCAATTTTCTTACCAGCCAATTATCCCGTGGCCCTTTTATTCTAAGGATCTAATTCTTGGACTCTGTAGAAGTTTACGCGATACGCTTGCTTGAGGCACTGGCATATTTTGGATCAAGCTATGTTTTATTATTTCTTAATAAGATTAATTATCGCTCGCCATGTAATCACGCCGAATTCGCTAATAATTCTTTAATCTGGATAAACCTATTATTTTGATAAATAATATACAGGTCGCTTCTCTTGAGTTTATCTGTGATAACCAAATGTCAAAATAGTCTAATCAAATTGTCATAGCTATCTTGGTGTATCCGGAGACATCATCCGTCATTTTATATTCTCAAAAGAACTCCATAGGCAATTTATATTTGCCATAAGCGTACGGTTAATCGTTATAATAAAAATAATCGAATCGCTCGCAAGTCCCGATAGTCAGGCTATACTGTGGAAGAGTTCAAAAGTTCATCGGGGCTACCCTTTCTCGAGACTCTTAATGAATGGAGCACTCTTCTTCGGCATATTGACGAGCACGCGAGCATCTATTATCTATTTCGAATAATCTGACCGAGTGAGGAATTAGGCTGAAACATCCCCATTTTGTTGGATTCGATAAAGAGACTCCCGATATTACAGTACCCTATTGTATCAAGTACATAAAGGTACGATGATTTTTAAGTATTGCAACTTTTTAATACTGATAACATAAGAGTTTATGTATTTTATAATTATGAAAGTTTTATGGTATTATTTAATTCTAAATACGTTGAGAACTTACCAAGATGAAGAGTCAAGTTGACCTGATTCGGATATTCGATTCCTTCGTACATTGTTTCTGACTGCCACCATGTTGCGTTGTCATTGTTATCACGATCTGTTAAAAAGGATGCTGGATGATCGCCGTATCGACAAAAAGCACAGGACTTCCTTTGTACTCCCGTTTGCTTGCAAAATTCTATCGGCATGTTATCCTGTCCACACGTGTTCGTCGCTTCCATGAGGACATTGAATGCCGCATTTTCAAAAGGTGGTATACACCTCTGAAACACATTGAAATCTACTACTCACTACTCGCGTTTCTAGTTGAGCATTATCTTTGCTTTTTTCACAAGCGACAGTCTTTATTATATCAAGATACTCATTCATACATCCGGTTTGTGCTGTATCTAATCTAGAACGCATGCAGTTACATAAATATCGGTACAATGTCAAGAAAAAATTAAGTGCAGTATTGCAAATCATAAGAAAAAGATTCTGATGTATCGGGGTCGTATTATTTTATTCTTCGTTTCCGTTAAAAACATCCTCGGGGATTCCCCGGTTTGAATAAACCGCCTTGAGAAGTGAACGATCCGGGGGAAATCGTGTGTTACGTCAGACGGGGAATCACAGTATCGATGTATCTCGAAATCGTGCGATCCGTTCAATCGAACGAGTAGCACTCGATTGCGCGGGAAAATATAAAACGAATGCATGCACAACTAAAATAAATACAAGATTAATTTAAATAATACGTAAGATAGATAAACAAAAAGGAATGTAGAGAATTAATAAATTGACTGAGCAACTAAGATTACGAAATTCTTGAAGGCTGATATTATTCATCGGTAATCGTATGACCCAGATTTACTTTTAAAAATTTGTCCAGTACTCAAGTAAAGATGTTAATGGAAAAAAACGGTACTTTTTGAAAATTCCACAGTGCCCTGTCTAATCTCAGGCTACAGGACTAATGATAATAGACCACCCACAGTCACATAAGCAGCCCTAAAACGCTGCCACTAAGGATTTCGAGGTTAGATGGGTTCCAAATGTTCCAGCAAACCTTAGGCTAGTATTACTGTGAAGTAAAAGCAGGTAGCACTGCTGAATTGTACCCATTGAGAAACAGACGGCTGTCCCTAAAGCTTTTCAGGAAACATTGAATATTCCCTGGAAATTCATGCAGATGTTCAGAGCGCGTCTGGCACGAAGGAATACGCGAGGCAAGTTGAGACCTTAAAGATAAAGTAAAATACAGAGTATTAGAAATATTCGTCGCACTGGCAATAGAGTGTGTCCCAAATATAAAATTGTACGATGAATTCCTACGAAAGAAAACTATCTCTAGGCTACCTTATCACTCTCACATTATCATCGAAAGTTCAAGCAACTTCGAACCTCACGATAACCCACAACCCTACGTCCCTACCAAAAAACCAAAATTAAGTCGTCTAAAAATAATCTCACTCCTTTCCATGTGCCTCCAATGCACGCGACATGAGTTTAGGCCGGCGCGATGTAACGCGCTGCATCTAAAAACACCTTAACCAAGTAATCGACATTTTATTATACGAAATTATCGCGAGTGTATTTCCTTCCTTTCTATTTCTTTTTATTTCTTTCCAGTTTTCAGCCGTTATCGTCGACAACGATATCGTCCCCCCACGAAATGTTCTCCCGCATCATTCAATTTCTTCAGCTACCATTTACAAGATTAATCTACAGCTTCTACATCACTGGAACCTGTATCTCAACATTTGCTTGGTAACGGACTGTTCTTCGTACCAGAAGTATTTCCATGGTTTAGCATTACCAACTGCACGCAAGACTCGACATGCACGTTGTAGACTTAAAAAAATTCAAGCAGTTCGTAAGCTGCAGACGAAGTATAAAACAAGTAACTGGTAAAAACGTTAAATTAAAAATTACTATGCGTGCTTTTTTATACTATAAAACTAACCTGTGCTCGTCCACGCTCATCGTAGCATCTGTCGTCGCCTCTATTTTTCGGTATCCTGTTAAATTGTTCATCAGGCGATGGATCAGGCTCAGCAAAGATGCCGGCCAGACACGCGAAAGCCACGATGAAGATTCTCAGCATGATTGTGCAGTGCATTTTTTAGTGTCCAAAAAAAAATAAAAGAATGCCTGATCCTGATGAACTACGACTCAATTTCACTCTTTCTATTACGTCAATGATCACCGTACGCGCACCCGCGAAAAACACTGAAGAGACACTTTCCCGATTTATTAACTCGGGACTCCCAGCACTGTTTTCAATCCATCCGTCCTGAAGTGGCTGTGCGAAGTAATTTCGAGTTTACTGCCGGGGCCGCATTCCGCAGGGCACCGCGAGTCTCCTCTTATCTGGCAGAGTTCATTAATCTCTTATTAACTTGGCTATTTAGGTAAGCTGTAACAGTCGGATGCATTGACAGATCTTCGCGTCTTTTTTCTTACCTACGCATAACGTAGGTCAAACGTATAACGTATTTTGAAAACACGAAAAGAATCGTTATGCTTTTACAGCGTTACGCTCAATACTTGAAAGACAATCGTTGAAGGATGATTCAGATTCGTTAGAAGAAGATAACAAGAAATACCATCTCAAAACTATAGAAAGTCATAACCTCCCTCCGCGCTAATACAAATTTGAAACATCCCAAAGTACATTTCCGTTTCGCATAGACAACGAATGATCTACGATCAGTAATACCAACGCAACCGTCTAAAGATCAAGATAAAGATATAAGTTGATACGAATAAAGGATCCTATTACCAACACTTCAAGTACCCCAAAAAAAACATGAAATCTACAATGCTTATTTCCCAAGTTAAATTTTTCTAACTTGTCTTTAAAGAAAAAAAAACAAAAAACAATGCACTCAAATAACGCTCTCTCCTTGTTCCTTATAACTCCAAACAATAGCCAAGCTCTACCAAATCCAATATAACCCAGGCAAACCGTACTTCTCACGTTGGACTAAGAAACAGGAAAAGCGCGCTGAACTCTGCTGCAGCTATTTCGAAGATCGAAGTCTCGGAGCGTCCCTGCACTCGGGACAGGGCGCCGAGAAACTAACGACTACGCGAGTCACGAAAGAGCTTGTTCACGAGAGTAATATATATATATATACATACAGATGTAAGAGATATCTATATATATATACACAGACATATATTTCCAAGGATAGATCCTCAAGATCGTTTCTTCAACGTGGTACGCGCCGGCTGGAAAAGAAAGACCGGGTGCGCCCGTGTAACCAGTAAACAGTGTAAATGCACCACCAAGCAAAGTATTTAAGACTAGAGAGTCGTCGTCACGAAGCACTCACACACTTCCTCCGCCTAGCAGGCTACAACTGGGGCCCAGCCTCGAGACTTGAGAGCCCGGCTCTGCCTCTCTCACCCACTTGAGTCTCGGCTCCACTCTTGCCTCTCGACTCTTTCGATTGAAAAACCTTAACTCCCGGCTGTGTTACTCACGGACGCTCCAACCCTCGCACGCAGCTCACGCCTCTCGCTTTGCTCTTTCTCTTTCTCTCTCTCTCTCTCTCTCTCTCTCTCTCACACTCTGCCTGTCTCTCTTTCTCCCTCCTTCTCTTTATCTACTCTTTTTTCTCTCTTACTTCCCTCGTGGAAAATCTTCAGCACTGATTACCACCGCCTCGCAGTACCTACGCCAGACGCCTAAGTTCTTCCTTCTTGTTACTTTGAGAGTGGAGAGGAGAGCATTTTGGTGGATGGAGAAAAACTTATTTTTTGAAATATATTTCACTGTTTAGTGGATTATTTACCGTGGCAGGATTTTTTTCGAGTGCTTGGATGATCGGTGGGATGTAGGTTTTATTTAAGAATTTTTATTAACTACTGTGTCGAGGAGATGCTGTGGGTATGGATGGATCTATGAGCATGGCTATCTGGAGTGTGTGATCTTTTTGAATTTTCTTTTAAAAATGAGCCACTGGTTTCGGCAGAATTGTTATAGAGATACGATGGGGAGGTAGAGGTCGGATGTGCCTCGCGACGCGTGATACAGATATCTCTTTACCCGGAAACGCCGGGTGATACTGTGAAACCACCCACGTGCCTAAGAATCGTCCTATCTTCTAAAGTTCGGTAGCATCGTGGCAATTCATATCGTTATGAAAGAGTCACTCATTCAGTAATGCTCTACATGGAATTATGCTCTCGGAGCATCGGTATATCATGAAAAATTATAATAATTGAATAAAATATTTGTATTGCTTTGTCAGATTACATATAATAATTTACAAATGAACGTAACGCATTCGCGCATAACGCATCGTAAGTATATCATAACACAGATCTTATAGTACAGTAAATGACTATTATTAAAGGACGATTAAACTAATTTAATCTATGATACATTCTACGTACTTGATACGTCTTCACTAAATACAGTATCAAAATGATTTTTCAATTCCTCCAAACTTCCAAAGACATCCTTTTCAGATACTTCATTCCCATCAACAGCTCCGCCATCGCGATTTATCAAAATGGCATTCCAACCAGCGTTCTTCGCGCCCAGATAATCATTCGCCAGCGTGTCCCCCACATGAACAGCCTCCTCCGGAAGTACAGTCGTCCCGTACAGCCTTTTCGAGTGTTTAAGCGCCTCTTCAAAAATGGATGGATGTGGTTTCTCAATGCCAAGATTATAAGAAGTCAGAACAAAGGAGAAGTACGGCCTGAGTCTGGTACTGACGAGGACGGACTCTAATCTCTCGTCAAAGTTCGATATCACTCCCATGTTGATACCGCGTCCCTTCAGGTAGTCCAGAAGGTCAATAGCTCCAGGATACTTGTGCCAGCACCTACTGGTACCGTAGCATTTTATCAAGCTGCTCGCAACCTAGGGTCGTGCGATAGCTGAGGTCATCGATAAAGAATTTTCCGAGTCCACCCGATACTGTATAATCCACCGGTAATCCAAAGTACCAAGAAAAAGAAATAGCTACTACCGTGATACTTAATACGCAATCGAGAGAAAAGCGATGTTAAAATACAAAACAAGAGAAAAACAAATGACTAATCTAGACCGGAATACCGATACCAATAACAAGTTCATTGATAGACGTCCAAGAGGACAATCTCAAATATACACAGTCGACATGCCGTCACCTTTTCAAGCTTCACGTTGCAGACCTGCTCGTCCTGTTCCTTGAAGATATTATAGACAATAGTTCGCCACCAATTTTCCCATCCAAGCCCAGTATGTTTTCCATATATCGGATGCTCCGAACTAAGTTTCTTGAAGTTACTTTTAAAGCTGCCCGCCAGTAGATTTGGATCAAGTAACAAGCCATGCTGCAAGCCGACCTCCGTGTAATGCTCCTCCAATTTCGTCATCAACAGCGTCCCCGTCACGTCGAACGTTACTAATTTCGGTCTCACCAACTTCAGGATCATCCTCGTCCTAATTCGCGAAAAACACTTTAACCCCCGATACTCTAATTACGCAGAAAAAACCCGGAAAAGCGCACAAGCAAAAAAGTAAACGATGCCCTGACAGCAGCGATGCTGCCACCACACGGTCTTATTCCGTACTAACTACGCGTCAGCCACTTATTGACTGTTGGCTCTCTACTGTTATTGACATTTTGAAAATAAAAAAAAACCGTTCAACACGAAAACACGTGCCCCGATACCGCAAATAAATCATTGTGCGTCTCGGAATGACATTAACTATATGATTTTTCTTCTTTTTTTATACAATACTTTAATCAATGCTTAACAAATGGAATAATACATAATACTTCGCGTACAGTATGTACAATTACTGCGAACGAATGGTAGTAGAAATATTCAAATTGTAGCAATTTACATAAGCCATTATCAATAGGATGATAATATGTATATTATATATATATTTGAAATGTTGTGTAGAGATATCAGATCGTTAAAACGTCGTATTACTATTGGTACTCGGACGTGTCCATTGTAAGCGGATGGGAGAGTAGAAAATAAAGATCTATTACGATAAGAGATACAAGTCGTAAATTAATGATACTATGCACCGTACAAACATCATGGAATTAATTATCACGTTATCTAGGCGTTTTCATATACATTAAGAGAAATGCTTCTTTCTCCTCTGTCCTTATCATACGTCGCAGGATCCAGGATGATTTTTTTTATTCTTCTAAATTTTACCTCAAAAGCAAAAACGAATCCTAGGGACTAGGGGATACCCAGTCATGAACTGTTAGTAATTTTAACGCAAGTCGTAGAGATATATCAAACTAAATTACAAAGCTTAATATTTTATACAAACGAAAGGAGCTTTCAAGTATTAATCGTACACAATCGCATTGAACTCTTCGAGTTCGACAATTTGATATAGAAATTTACATATTCTCTCGATCACTCTGCTGCCGTCTAATCATCACAGCGAATCCATGAAAATTGTACAGAGATGAATTTCGTACTTTTTTTTAAGAGGATAAAGATAGACGATGAACGTAAAGATAGATGTAAAAAATTACAAATATATCTTAAATATATATATATAAATGTATATGCTTTTCTATATATATATATTTCTCTATCAAATTTGGTATTACCACAAAATTCATTTCCAATACCAAACGTCACTTCGTATCCACGGTCGAAGATCAATTCTCTTAGACTTTCTCGTAAAATCCTTGCAATCTTTATATATTATGCACAATGCATATCACAATGCTCGTGACGATAAGGATTAATAGAATAATCGAAGGCGAGGTAAATTTCGAAAAAGTAACGTCGCGGTTTTTTTAGGGTTACGATATGTTAATCGCAGTAATTTCAATTGGACATATATATATATAATATAACGGTATCAAGATATTACACTAGTTTGTGGCGTGTGACTGATGGATATACTTAGAAATAAAAGAGTTTATTACAATTGCAATTGTACATCGATTTTAGGTGAAGAATAAACGAAAGAGCAACGAACAAGGAGAAATATTAATTAATAACGGATGATCGCGCGTCTCACGCTTATAAACGATCGACCGGCCATTATTATTTGCGTAATAGTTTTGTTAGAAGGAAATGAAAGAAAATCTCATTTAATGGCTCTGCCTTACAGCGCCAGTTGAGCTATTGGAGAATTAATCTCGTTATAACTCTCTTATAAAATATGTACAATTATTATACGATATACGAGATAATCGGCGAGATAACGAGATTACAATTATGGCAGTCGTTCGTTTGTTATTTGTTAGAATTTTTTTTTTTTTCATTTCTCTCTTTCTCTTTCTCTCTCCTCTTTGTCAGTACCCTCATACGTCGTACAAGGAGACTCGTGTTACAATTCTCTCCACCTATATATAATAAGTTTTATGTAAATAAAAAAATTATCTGCTTAATACACATCGATCAGTCTCACAATCGTGTCGAAATGGTTATATGCAGAGAAACGTTCTACGACGTGAACGCAATTATTATTTTCTTTCATTCTTCGATGACGAATACGTTCATCCATTACAGAGTGCGATCGGAGAGTACGGATATAATAAAAATTTTCTATTATCTTTTCCCTTTCTTCTTCGGTTTTTTTTCGTTCCTTCTTTCGCTCAGCTTAAAAATACATTATTTACATGGTTCGTCAATATATACCTTGCCCGAGAGCGATATACAAAAGTGTTCGACGATGGACGAATTTCTTGGTATCTTTTTGGTTCGTTAACGTAGGAAAACACGCTTTTGCACTTTCCATTGGTATAGCGATCGCCGATACGAAAGAATCATTGTTACGGAAATAATTTGCATAGAAAATTTCAGGTAGCAGTAACCGTACCCAAAATTAATGTCGATAGCTGTCATTGTGAAAATTTTTCAATGTTTTTTTTTTTTCGGTTTTACATCAGCTATCCCACGTCGGAAGTTGTCAGGTATTTGCCGATTACATAATGAGCAATTCGTATCTCAGGCAAGAGCGTCGTATCGGAACGAGATGCGTGATTGAATTGATTGTATTGGAAAATAATGCGTTGAAGATTATCGAATTATAATTATCCTGTATTCCTGAGAGTATAATATGCGGATTTTCTAACGAGGTAACACATTTCTGAGAGCGCACGTGTTCCAGGTGACTGTTGAAAACGCAGGCTGCATATATATATATCATTTAAAAAAATGTATTATTTAAAAAAGAATTGTTTAATGCAGCTTGCGTCATCCCTTCTCTTGTTTTAAATCAAACTTCTAATCGCACACAACAAAGAACGTTACAACCTTAATTAAGCTTAGACGAAACTGGGAAAAAGATTGTTACAACGTGGCGTTAATGTTGATAGATTATCTGGCACGCATTAAAAAATATTTTTTCCTTACTTAGCGACTGCTGTGGCTGATTGGTAGCAGAACAAAACCAATAGGTTCAGTTCTAACGAGGATTCAATAATTCACAGTGTCTCCCATTATGTCTAGTAACCTTATTTATTCAAAGTTTCGCGTCTCCGTGGACGACTTGGTGCGTTTACTCTTTAATCAAACACAATACAAAGTATAGCTCTTGGCGTATAAACACTGTAATTAAATGTCTAACGATGCATGATGGATTGTTAGAAATTTGGACGTCGGGTAGCTGCGTGAAAACACGCTTCTACCCCACGCATATGATCTAGTATGCGATTGGTTTTGGTTTGCTCTCCGTCGTTATCATTGAAAATGCACTCCGGTATTGGATCTAACTATTTGCTAGGTAATTATAGTAATTATCAAGATGCGTACCGCAGGGATTGACCCAGGACACTTTATCTCAGACGTGCATTGTGGTTTGCGTTTTGTCAGTGTCAGTCAATCCGTGATCGGTTGCGCAGCTGGCCTTAAAAAGTACTTAGTCATTTATAATTTAATAAAAAATAATTGAAAATAAATAATTTTCCGAATATTTCCAGCAGATTTACCTGGAATCAAACATTGCCCTAACCTGGCAGTGCGTGTACCCTCTTCGCTATATACGAATCGAATTCTAATCTGTATATAAAAAAATATATAAATTTATAAAGGAAGGAAAAAAAAAGGAATACTAAATATTGCAAAGTAAACAGGTTTAAAAAATAAATTAATCGATCAAACGCGGTCGTTCGTTTCCCTTCTTTTCAGAGCCGCATCGAATCGTAAGCAGAGTACGACTGTGTTTTCTTTTTTAAATTAGATATCAAATTTAATCAGTAGGAACGGTTTGTTTGTTATCAGAGGTTTAAAGAAATTCAAAGGACTTGTCGATGCGTCTTAAGGACTCTTCAAAATGGTAATGTGGACATGTGATACTGTGGCATTTTTATTATTACGTCGCCGCTGCTTACGATTCTACAGTTAATCGCGATACCTGTAAATTATACTGTGACGATAAGAGAATATAGTTACTATCAGCATTCACAGTAAAGAGATCATAGAGTCTCCTAATCGAAAGAAATATACAATTGGAATATGTCGGGAGACAAGGCGCCTGGCGTCGTCTTCCGACAGATTATAAGATTCGATGTTTGATTCCAAGCGAAGAAACGTCAACTGTTCCTTCGCTGCATTGCGATTGTCAATGAGCCTAAGTAATAAGATGGGCAGTAGCCATTTTGTGTAATCGGTTATCAAAAACAAGAAAAAATGCGTGCACTCAGAGACATCCTGTATCAATTCGTTCAAGAAATAGTGAAACGTTGAAAATAAAAATTTTAATAATCTCTATTCAATTAGTCTTTGGCAGAAAGTTCAAAGACTGAAAAAAAAATTCTGACTGGACGAATTTCATGATGAAAAATGACAAATTACAAACACAAGGATACCGTTTACCGAATTTTCTTTTTATCGGACAGCTGTGTACTTTGGATTTGTATTAGTGAAAATCACAAAAGAAAAATAGAAAATATAGAAAAAAAAGATGTCTAAGTAGAGTACGTATCGTATATTACTTGAACGATGCTTAACTCGACTCAGGATGAAGTAATGATGGCAAGATGTCTCAAGAAATATCAAAAAGATAATGATGGTTTGGCAAAAGGTATGAGAATCAATCGAGTCGATGATCTCTGTGATAGATTCGAATATATATCTAGAAGACTCGAGGATCTTGAACTTGTCGAACGAACGTGCGTCGTGCTATCACGTGGCTGTATGCGCGCGCATTATGCAATTTAAACTGAAATCCAAGAATCTCTAATATTCTGGGACCCAGGTACCCTTTTCTCTTGTGCTTTTGTTCGTTAATTGTGTGCCCATCTCCGCGAGAAACTAGGAACTAACATTTCTTATCTATTTATCATTAGTTTTTTCTTTTATGTCACACGTAGAAACAGTACTTTTGTCGTTAGTCAGCGATTAATCCCTTATTCGCATCCACACTGCATTCAACACGAAGTTATCAGTAAGAAAGTCTGTTGGTCCAGTCTGCCAATCCGATTGCCGTATTCTAATTAATTTTCCCTCTCCGGTATTAATACTGCCTAAATATATAATTGCGTAACGCGCAATAACGTTGCTTAACAGACTTCATCATTTTACGTTATAATTAAGTTACTCTTATTATTGCTATAATTGGGATCAGAATTACAGTATCTGAACACATTGTTTTTTAAGTTTAGTCACCTATAGCTTTAGTGTCATGGAGTTTCGCATGATTAGCACGATTAGCATCGTGAAATGCACCTGTTTCTTTTTTTACTTCAAATTTCGAAATTACGACTCTAAGGTAAATATGAGTTTTGATGACGTTCATTCGTTTGTCGTTTATTTTTTCTTTTCATTAATCTCTCTAACTATCAATCCCATATATCGTTCTTTTTTCTTCTGTTTTTTTGTTTGGACCCAAACGCTAGAAAATTGATTGGCATCTCGGAACACCTATACAATATTCACATGTATAATTGCAAGAAAGGATAACCCAGAGAACCGAAAAGCCGTGGATGGGTATTGGTCATTTAATTAGCACAGCAACGCGAAGTTTCCTTTCGTTTTAACGATTAAAGCGAAAATAAATACGATCTGCATCCGCGCGAAAACTGCCACAGGCCAAGTAAAAATCTTCTATCTCGTATAACTTTACAATATCATCACAGTGTTTTGATGTATCTCGCTAATTATTAGACTTATAGATTATCTGTAAACTCACCACGTACTAGTCTTCGTAAACGTTCGTGACAAGTTAACAATCGTGGATTGTGGCAGTTTATAAGCAATAGGTATGCTACAAAAGCGGTACGTAGTAGGAATGTAATGCCCTTATTAATCTTTTCTCCGTTTACAATTGCACCGTAGATAAGCACGGAAGCTGACTTAGCCTTGTTCCGTGCTCATCTTCATTAGAATGTAAATAGGACAGTAGAATCGTGCTCGCTAATCGATCATTTGACGAATGATTTTTTTTGCGCAGAGCAACGAAACCACAAGAGGCTTTACCTTCGTACCGCAATCATCTAACAGTCCATACAAATTATAAGAATTTACTTATCACCATTCGTAACATTATAAACTCTATAATTCGTCTTTGACCTCATAAAAATTTCGGACACGCCCGTCCATAGCCCTTGCTATCTGGGACAGTGATAGTAGTAATCACGTAATAGGTAAGTCAATGTCATAACGTAGACCTAACTACATGAGGGACAAAAAAAAATAAATTAAAACTCTACGAGAGATTGACATTAATTGGAGACTGATTGCCTGGAAGAGGCGTGAATAGCGAAGTCGACCAGTGGATTTGTTGGGACACTGACAATGGGATGCGAAGTACTACTGCTCAAGGTAACGTTAGAGGATGATACCAGAGATAACGGCTTGCAGATCAGCTGATCAACCTGCTTGATTGGTACCAACTTAATCGGCACTTCGGCTTTTAACCTGACAGCTTCCGATGTCGGGATACTTTTCAACTGAACACTTTTTATGGGTTGAACCTTAACGGCGGGCTTAATGGTAGAGCTTGAGTTTTGAATGATTTTGGCAATTTTACTCTCACCAACTCCTTGGTTGGAAGACTCGTCGTAACCGGAGTCTGACGATGAGTCACTGAACGTCTTGCTGGTTGGCTTTGGGACAGTCGGCTCGGCAGTGGATTCTACACTGTGAGCTGGACTAGTGGATGCTGAGCTGTGAACGGGACTTGCAGACGCTGAACTGTGCGATGGACTGCTTCCAAGTGCGCTTGCCTGTTGCTGACGTTCTCGTCGCCTTGTCAGGCAGCCTATGCATGGCTTTATTAGAGTCGGGTCCACCACTACTTCGCCATAGTGACCCTTAAATATTATGCCGCAACAAATAGTTTCCCTAAACACACGGAAGGAGGTTTGAATGAAAGTTCGAGAAGCTTACAGATAGGTATTATTAGAAAAATTAATGTAATCAATGTACCGTTTGAAGTAAGATAGGTCAATGAAACTGCTAATTGGGAGCTGATCTTTGATGTCACCTTGTTCCAGAGCTAGTCTTTTCTCGCCTGTTACATTGTCATCACTTCCAGCTGGACTTCCTGCTCTGCTCGATCCTTTGCTTCCGGTACCAGGTAAAAAGTCCTCTGTAAACAATGATTTTTATTTGTATATTCATATTTCATGTTAGGTTAAGTTATATATTGTAAATATTCTTCTACTTCGAGTAAAGTACGAACCAGTTAAATCATCGCTCATTGCTGGGCTTTGCTCCCTATCTCGATCAGGTTTCAAGTACACGTGTTTCTTCTTCATAATTTTCTCTATCTTTTCTGGTACTTCCTTCAGTTTCTTTTTATTTTTTGACTTGAACTTCGTTAGGGATTTAATTCCTGGCCCTGCGCGAGCATCGACAACCTGTAGCACAGAACAGATTAGATTGAATGAGAATATTTTTATTTCCGCATTCCACTGCACGTGCATCGTAGTAAATACTACTTACGTGTCTCCAGTTGCGATTGCTCCCAGCGGGCAATTTTTTCCAACGTTTGACAAGGAGTACACATGCATTGCATATTTCCCCAGTGCGACGCTCCTCCAGTTGGAAACATTCCATAAAATCCTCCTCATATTTTTTACTGTCCGTAAATCTTGAACTAAAAAGCAAAAGCACAACATATAGATCAGCACACATAAAGTATTAAGAAACTGTTCTTTCATTTTTTTTTAATTAATCAACCCACCTGCTGGATTTGGCTTTACAGATGCAGCAACCAGTACTAGACCGGTACACCTTTGGCTTATGAAAACTAAACATTCTGCGCTTTCCTACTGCAATCTCTTGTCTGGAAATAAATTCAAAATATTCCTTAGTGATAAGCAAAATACAAAAGCATAATTATACATGAAATAACAAGGGGTAACTTAATATACTCAAACAGCGTTAATACATCACAAATTCAATTCGTTCTATCAACACAGTTAACAGGGACAAAAGATCTCTGACTGAATCTAATAAAAAAAAAAAAACAAAGTGACAAGCATATCGAAACTATTTTCCTCTGATTCTATCTCAAAACAAAATCTATTCCTGTTACAAAGTAGAGGAGTAGAGTGTACATTATTAAAAACAATGTCATTGCCAGAAATACGCAGCGATGCTGATATAGTCTACCTTTTAGATTTGCATCAGGTCGTTGCACCCGCGTCAAATAGTCGCTCGATACGATAACCCAAATAATATTTCCCACGGGGAAGAACATTTTCGTTTAAATAATTAAAAAAACGAGGATCACCAGAAAATATTACTCAATAAAATCAACCTGGAACCAGCGAGATTCCGTCGCTGCTCTCATAGGTAGATTTAAGTTCGATAAGCTGTTTCTCATAAAGCTGACTACGCGGCTGCATACTGGCAGGACGCTACGCGTCGTGACGCACGCACGCACGCACGCTGTCAGAGGGCGTCCATAACCTCACAAATCCCCCACCCCGCGTCTCAAAGCCGGTCGCTGTTGCCACTTTGCAGAGACCAGCCTGTTGCCCGACACTTTCGTTTCAAACTTCGAATCCGCTGCGCATTCTCATTTGCTTCGTCCCACAGGAAGAAAGTCATATTATATCTAAGTAGATATCGAAGCACAGACGAAATTATCAATACTTAATTCTAATAATAATCGATTCTTACAAAATCATTGAGGTTAAGGAACATCAAACAGATGACGTATAACCAGAATGACAGATGTCTATTGATTTTAGGAGATACCTAACAATCCTTGGCGCACAATAAGGATGCACAAATATGCCTTGCACTATCAGATAACTGTAATCGTTATCGGACGCATAATAGAGACAGACATATTTAAACAGTGGAATATCATGCTAATCAATTTTTGTGAAAGCAGTATAAATTATGCGGATACAAAACTTCTGCTTTGACAATCACAATTTTTCGTTAAAACGTCTACGAATGCTCCCTCGAGAGCAGAAAGAAAAATATTACAGAGATCCTTGCGAACGGGTACGACTCTAATAATAGAAAGAGCGAAATCTAGAAACGAGTGCAATGCGCGAATAATACGATGGTTTAACGTGCGTACTACGCATTTACATTTTAGTGGCACGCTCGAAATAATCGCAGGTTTCTTTTTTTTTTCTACTAGTATACCACGTCCTTCGACGATACCCGTACAATTACATTGGCAGTAACTCATTCCACCTACGTAGTACACAACAATCGTATATACCACCTGAGACATCCCTACAGGAATTTCAAATAGTCCTGCCATGTAAACATTGATAAGCCTCCGATTCGATATAACCTTAATAGATTAGATAACGCCTAAACTCCAATAGGATCTGGAGTGTAATGCCCCTCTAAGTATCTCCAAATCAAGATGACAATCTGTTACCTGTTATCATCGTTCACAATAACAACAAAGAGCCAAAGGAACCAACGTATAAACATAAGCATTGCGAATTCCCGACTGTTTTTTCTTTCTTTCCTTTTTTTTTACTTTCATTATCTTCAGAAATACTTTGCAACCTTTTTGTGGGAGTGGCTACTCTGCCTCGGGTGCACACACGCGCGCTCTCCCGCACAAAGCAAGAATGTTGCGACGCAGAGCTCGAAAATGTAAAGTGCACGACGCCGATTGCATTTTGCCGTTGGAGTCTCGAGGATGGCCCGAGAGGGGAGTGTAGCGACGAGGGTAGGGGATGTGCAGTGTGGGGCAGATGCAGCGATGTTGCCACGTGGTTTGTTGATCGGTAGACCTCTTCATTTAATGCGATACAATGACCCTGCGTAGCAGGACTTGTGTCTCATAGAGGTGGACCATGCAAAACGCCTACGAAAAATTGGTAAGATTGATAAGAAACCAAAAGAATAATATTCTATATATGTACTGTCAATGACTGATCTTTAGATACCCTGGGGCATTAACTCTGTCAAGTTTGAGAGTTTTCATGAGGCAATGTTTACGACCGCTTTTCCACGCTGTGAAAGAAAAAAAAGAGAGAATTACAGAAATGGGTAAGAACGAAGGTCGTGATCGTACAGGGAGTAAAGAAGGCTGTTCAGATTGTGATTCACGAAGACGTGCGCCATGACACCTGGAGGCATGTAATCGGGACAAGCCAACGAGGCGGATTGGTGCTGCTGGCTGCTGAATTTTTGTAAGATTCAAAAGAGCCGTTACGCGGACCAGACCTCTAGGGATATGTTGCATTTGACCGGGATGCGGACGCAGGGCCTGTGGACGGGCATCCGAGATAGCAGCGACGAGGATGAAGTTGGCGGGAAGCTGAAAGACAATTGGCTTACTAACGTTTCTTTTTTTAAAACTATTCTACTAACAACGCTCTTTCGAAATCGTCTTGTATATGCGACGCAGATGCTAACCCTGTGGCAATACTGGATTATACGCAGACAAAACTGAATCACGGATTGATCAACCTATTTCTCACTGAATGAAAAACTGCTCCAATCATTTTTCATATTGGATCGAATGCGTTCCTGGATATTTTTGAATGGTCTGCTGAAGTTTCAAAACTCGAAACCGGATCGGTATAGAAAGTTGTAACGAAGAATGATAATTGTCCTCTGAAACGCCCAGCTGCTCCATGATCGGATGAAAATATAATCACCTTTGATTCTCCTCTCAAATTCCAAAAAATTTGACAAAACTCATTTCTGATTGCTATAGTCATTCTTCTTTATCCACAAAAGAACATTCTTGCTAAACGGACTTGGATTCTCTTACGCGATACTTCTACAGAGCAATACAGCTTCTGAATGTTGCAACTAATTAAACGAAACGTCTCACTTTCTAAGGTATGCGACGAATCGTTGAAATTTACTTCTTACAATCCGACCAGTCTCGACGTACGCCAGGTTGAGGAGTAAAAGGATGGGATTTTTTTGATTTCAATCTCAACGTCAATTTCAAGTTCCAAAGTTCCACGTACTCCAGTATAATTTTGCTGTGCTTCAATTCTTTCCAAAGTAGAAAGGAAAGCTATCCCTTCTCTCGCTCACTCGCCTTTAAAATCTCTATGTATAATCGGGCATTTTCTCTCTTGCGCAATCCTCGTTATTTCACTGCAATCACAAAGGAAATCGTATACTAGGTTTGCCGATAGTTTTATGCTTCGTACAACAATACATTATGTGTGGCACCTTGTCCCTGACACGGTTACCTGGTGATCCCAAACTTTCAATCTCATTTCTACTGTCACTAGTTTCGCCGAAGATTCGTACTGCTGGAACGTCAATCAATAACGGTTACGGTATAGGAAATAGAGTAGGGATGACCTGGTTATAGGTTACAGATTGGAAAATATTTAATGTGCAAGATTCAAGCGGATTGTCAGTATCAGATGAGTAAATAATCAATGCGAAATTGAAGTCAGTCAAAATTCCGTGACCTAATTTCGCGCAATTCAAAAAAAAATACTTATCTTCATGAGATGCGCGCGGGTCACGTACAAATGCGTGTAAGTGACGTGAAAAAGAAAGTCTATTGCGCAATTATGGTTGACAACGTAATTACAAAAGAGAATTTTCGAATTGATCTTCACGATAGTTGGGGTATCACCGTACGACTTGTTCGCCGCCATGCCCCTGACATCATTACCCAGTAATACAACTTTCGTTCTCACTTTTACTATCACTATTCATTTTTGAAAGTCGAGAATTACTTCCTTCCCTATTGAAAAGTGGGCCGGAGATCGTTTTAAATGGAGACGGGCTAACGGAATATTCGTGGTCGTTGTAAGCATTTGAGTTAATGTAAAAAACTTTGAATTCATATGCTTGTTGCATCTGATATAGATAAAATACAGGACTGTTGATAACGTAAGTGGAATCGTACCATCGCGATACCTAATATCAAAGTTTGCTGAGGTATGGCAAGAAAAATATGAGAAAAAAGAATAATAACGTAGAAACCTTGTCGGAAAAGTAAGATTCCATATATTTGATTAAACTCGGTCATAAATGTGGGCCAATTATTATTATTGTTGTCGATTAATGAAATATATCTAGTTTCGAATCTAAGGTATAATTATTCTACTTGACTAATGTCACGGTTATCGTGGTGAGGTGACCTAAATATTCGAATTCCATGATTCTCCACGGAGTTAGAAGTGTAAAAATACCAAAGCAACGCAGCAATAGCATCACTGTCGCCGAAGCATATGTTTTACCCAGTTTTCACTGGAGTCATATCGTAGAAGAAAATTAGCCAGGTTTCAATCCCTCCCCTAAGATAAAGGCCCTTGTTTGTACAGTTAAGTAGATATTTTAACAGATGACTACTGTCACATTATCGGACGACAACAGTCAGCATAATCGAGCGTCCAAGAATAAATTGTGGATGGACGCGCAACAGGGATGCGAGTGTCCCGCGCGGTGCATCGTGCGAATTCGACGCAAAAAAAGAAAGAGAATCAGAATGAGGCTACGCACGATTTTCTCGGCCGGCTTGGAATTTTAATGTTTATACAGAAGACAGCCGTGCTAAGGGCGGCTGTGAATCCGAATTGGAGGGCGAAAGGGTTTTTGGAGGAGCGCGTGCCAGAAGGTGGATAATCTTAGCGAGCAACAAGAAAGTGGAGTAGTAGAGCGAGCATGACAGTCGTGCCAGTCGAGGGACAAACAGATGGATAGACGGGAACGACGTGCGCAAAGAGGAGACAGACATGGCGCGTGGCACAACACGCTCGCCGCCATCGGCGCTTCCTTCCCTTCTCACCCCGTTAGGCGCGAGCCGCGAAATATCGCGTAGAAATACAGAAAGAAAACGGAAGGTAGAGGTCGATGGTATTGGGAAAAAATCATGCGTAAAGCCCGCGGGCCGTCGATGATAGCCGGCCCGTCGCTGTCACTTGTTTTAATCGAGACAGCAGTGGCAAAAAATTCTTGCTCGCGAACCCGCCACGGGCACGCCATGACAGATGATACGGCACGCAAACAAACAAGACCACTCGCCAAACAGAATAACGACGTACCTTTTCGCGGGAATGGCGTATATGCACTGTCACGATTTCGAGGTAATTGCACTGGTTACAGTCTTGTCGAGGAGGATACGATACGAGCTTGGATATCCTTTCGGAATGACGTCTTGTCGCCTGTCAAGAAGTGAACCAGCCGACAGGCCAAAAACGCACAAAGCCTAGGCTCGTACACGGTGAAAGTTTTTCCCTTGCTTTGACATAAAGCCTCTCGTACAGGCTGCACTCGCGAACTTCTCTCAATGCCGAATTTCCAACACTGACCCGGCACGTCTGTCGCGCGCGAGGTAACGCTAACTGTGCGTGATGATACAGCAGGCTGGCAATTCTCGCCGAGGCCGGAGACGCTGACATTTATGAACATATTTCTCGTCTGTTCACAGATAACGGTACGTGACAATTGGCTCAATTGCTAATAACGCATTGAACAAGTAATCTATCGTAAACGTGAATGAAATCCGCCGGGATTTTATGATAAAAACGTAAAATTAGTGACAGGGAATTGCTTACCTTTTCAATACAGGTGACGGCCAGATTTAAGAGTCCTTCTGCGCAGGCCCAGAGCGCAGGCTATGGTTTACGTTACAGTCAAGCGAAACACTGTAGGCATCACGCTTCTTTCGAAATCCACTTGTATCTTTCGTACAAAAGTATACGTGAATTTTATCTTCTTTTATAAATTATATTTTTATTCAATCGTAATACTATTGATTTCAAAACACAAAACGCATCGACACTTGTCAAAATGCAATGTCCGGTTGCATTGACCTGCATCCGGCAAAGTGTTTGATTTTTGTTGCTAGCCGGCAGTTCGACAAAATTCCACTAGGGCATAAAAGCGGCATGACTTTTTCGAGGTTCTACCTGCAGACTACGATGTGATTTATATAAAGTATAATACGTATAATCAACCAATAAATCTAGTAGTCAAAATTTCATTTCACCATAACACTACTTTAATAATGTCAAGAGTTTCGTAGGATATCAATATTTTTGTCGACAGAGAGCGTAACGCCATCTTCAAAAATATCGATATTAAATTACGTTTAGTCAAGTATAATCCGTATTTAAGGCGATAAGAAAGACGCCTGTTTATCTCGTAATGCAACTCAACCTATCAATGATTAATAGAATGACATTTACGAATTAATGGTAAACAAAGGATGTCCATGCCATCTTGCGGTGTGGTTGACGAAATTACGTTGTAACTGCGATTCCCTCTTGCTGACAAAAAAAAAATCGTAGATATGAACAGGTGAAAACAGCTGATTCTTCGCCTTTTGACGTTAGTCCAAGAGAAACAAAAATATTGCTCCGAACTAATGTCAGTATGGAATAACACCAGTTTATAATGATAAACACTTATTAGCATTTTGAATGAAACACGACGAGCGGATTTGCAACTGTTTATATAATATTACTGCTCAGTTTTATTAGAAAGTCGTGGAAGAATGGCCAATTCAGTTGCTAGTACTAGCAATGGTTATAATTTTAAAGTCGTGTTACTCGGTGAAGGACTCGTAGGAAAAACTTCTCTTGTTTTAAGATACGTCGAGGATATGTTCAACGATAAACATATTATAACGACGCAGGTAGGTTACGTTTTATTTATTTATGTTTATATGCTGTATGACACTTCTTTTTAATTTCTGTACAACCTAACGTAATGTGATACCCATTGCAGGCTTCGTTTCTGAAGAAAAAACTGAATATTAATGGTAAACGAGTAAATTTGGATATATGGGATACGGCAGGACAAGAAAAGTTTCATGCTCTAGGACCGATATACTATCGTATGTCCAATGGTGCTATTTTGGTGTACGATATAACCGATGAAGAATCTTTTAAAAAAGTAAGTATTCCATTGATTTCTCTGAAGATCAGGTTAAATAAATGTATCCTTGTCGCAGGTGAAGAATTGGGTAAAGGAACTGAAGAAAATGTTAGGTAGCGACGTCTTTTTGGTTATTGCTGGCAATAAAGTGGATCTTGAAAAGGATAGGAATGTCACGGTGGAGGAAGCCGAGGAGTAAGTATAGTTTTTCATAAATTCATTGTCTTCGAGGAACCTTTCATTAAAAATACTATTAGAAACCGTTTACGTCAGTCTGGAAACACAAATTACTAAGAACCAGATACATAGTTCAGCTTATAGGACATGCATTGGCTCTAAGTACAATATATTATTTGTGCTCAACTTGTATCATTGAAATTGTTCTGTACTGCTTTGTTATACATTTTTTAAACAGCAGTATTGATTCCACGTTATCATCAGTACAAGATGCGTCTTGTAAAGTACACAAAATCGCACATAGCTCCATTATCTGTTTATTATGATAAGATAATTACATATTTTTGTACCCTCTAAGATTTGCATTAAGCAGGTTCTGTGACTAACCGATGTATTAATTCTTGCAAACATATATTGAGAATATAAGTAACATTTCTTTATCATTCTCTTTTACTACGTCTTTAATAGAAACATTTACTATATTTAGATATGCGAAGCAAGTTGGTGCTGTGCATTTCCACACTTCTGCGAAGCTCAATCAGAACATAGAAGAAATGTTTCTGGACCTGACTCGTCGTATGATGTCTCATGCAGATGAAGTGGAACAAAAATCTACGTTGACGCGGACGAATAGCACGCGACGTAACGTGGTGGTTGTTGAAGATGAATCAGAACAAGATCAACCAGCCAAGAGTTCCTGCTGCGGTGGTGGCTCCTCGCAAAATCCGTAACGGGTGATAAATTGCGAATGAGCATGAATTATACATAAATGTATATATTAGTTATCTTTACTATATCCCGCAGCGAATAGCGATTTCGATTTTTAAATTGATACATTTTTTTTTAACATAGCATCGAAGGAGAAATTCATATTCCTGTTTTAATATATACCGAAAATATATATATATTAGAATCTAAACCATAAATACATATAATAGGACATGCACACGTTACTAAGTACATAACGAAATTGTGTATAAATTCAAATGCAAATATATATTAGGAATATTTCTCAGATGCTACACCTCGGCTGAGAAGTGCAAAGTGTTGTTTTATATTTATATAAAATCGTTTACATTGATAATCATTCTTTCTTACATTGTTACGTGATGATTACACAATAAGACTTCGCTCTAAGGCTGTAAAAGACTTCGACGTTTCTGCGCTGATCGTTCGTCGCGCAAAACCATTAAGAATCCCTTTTTTCTCTAGTGCAATTTCAGATAAGAAAACATTTCTGATAACCGAAGATCATAGTTTCCAAAATGGCATACGAAGATCATTTCTTCCTGCCTCGAGGCTTATTTAAAGTATCATAGATCTGTTTAATGATCGTCATTCTCTTTAGCAGCTAATCTACTATATTTTACTGACAAAAATAATTATACAGAACAAGAAGCATCTCCGTATACACCATTTCATACCATAACTCGACAACGGTTCCTATCTGTATAATTACAATTATAATTTACCCTGTAAACGATTGAAATCACTCCAAAAGCACAATGAACGTTGCCACGCGAGATTACACCGGTGCATCATCCATCGATGATAATGATTTCAAAAATTATAACAATATAATACACAGAGAAAAATGACGTTTCAGTTTCAGCCACAAAAAGCCTAAAATCTCAGTATCGAATCCCCAAATTTATATGGCAGTGTTAAGACGCACGAAGATTATAACAATAATTTACATACCGATGAACATTAATAATCATACTTAATGCATAAATTAATATATCTCCAGGTCATTATAATAGACTATGATATTCCAATGATATACAGCAAAACTTCATTTTTCTCAGTGTATATACAGATCGGCCATACGCGCACGTAGTGTTTTGATAAACGAACAAAGAGTGGCATATTAATTTTTACTTGAATAATTAATCAAATGGAATCGATATACCGACGCCATAATTGTATGTAAATATTTTGTCATTTGGCCTATCGCAAAAATAAATTCATCCTAAACTAATATCCTCTGCTACACTACCATTTCGATATTCCCTAACAGGTGTCATTCGCCTGTCCATAAAAATCCATCGATACTTCTGGCATGGTTTAGAAATAAAAATATATATATATTCCTTCATATTAGACTCCTTTAATTTGAATATACGGTGTTCGCGAAATAAAGGTACAATGTGCTACTCTATCACAGGTACATACATGGATCGTGCACGTATCCATCTATTCTAGCAACACATTGCTCATTAACACTAAACCTACCGATACTTTACACATACCTTATTCTTACCATAAGGAAAGGCTTGGTACGTTTAGTGTTAAAGAGCTACCCGTTGTTACACGGTATACAATGAGATTTATTTTCTTCTTTTACTGTATGCATTTTAATTAATCGTACGCAATAATTGCCCATGATTTATACCTATGAGTTAGTATATAAATGTTTAGAATGCTGGAAGGAATGGTTAGTGAGTAAGAGTTACTCTAGTATAATGATAATTATAGTAACAATGATCTTTATAATTCTCGTACAAACGATGGAATATTTACTGTAACTTTTCCTTGTTCAATCGCGAGATAGCGAGTACAATGCGATTTTAAAACGTTTATGAATTATATGCGATTATATAATACATTAGTCTTGGGTTTATACGAGATGAAAGATTCGAAAGACGGATTTTATTTGTAAGAATTGGCCAGGTCTTTCTGAATTCTTGAAATACAA
Source organism: Pachycephus smyrnensis (assembly GCA_030142225.1). Lineage (NCBI taxonomy): Eukaryota > Metazoa > Arthropoda > Insecta > Hymenoptera > Cephidae > Pachycephus > Pachycephus smyrnensis. Next base: position 383,157 of record JARQST010000644.1, read on the forward strand.
GTAACGTATACGGATCGCTATCGATTTCAATCTGTACGACAAAATGTTTTGGGCGAACAACTAGGTTTTTTTTGGGGATTAATGGAATCCCTTATCAGTCGTGTGTAACGTTAGGAAAGATTATGGGTGATCTGGTGAATTAAATTAGACGACTAAGGACTAGGCGATTCACTGCGTGGTCGTTGCTTCTTTAAACAGTATGGAATTCGAAAATAGAGAAGAAATGATAATTCACGACCAGAGGAACGTCGTACTTTCGTTTTCAATGATTTTTCGACAATCTTTCTTTTGTTTAACCAAAGATAAGTGCTGTGGCTACACTCTTCTCTTGTTATTTCTCCACGATGATTGGGACATGCAAGTCCCTGTGGATGAGCAACATAGTATAAAGGGACCAGAAGAACATTTTCTTTCTGTACAGTGGTTAACGAAGAAAATAAATTGTACTTAAGCTTAGTTCGATCATCATTCTTTATGCCAGCATAAGACTTCATCGTGTACTCCACAACAGGTCTGTATACATCGATGCACCATCTTCTCTCCTTCGTACCTCATTCTCTGATTTCTATTATTCATTTTTTTTTAATTATCATTTAAAAATCAGTGCTACGTACTCTAAACTATACTTCCTTTCATCCTTTTATACACTGTTATTAGATAATATTTACACGTTATTTATAATACAGGATATGCTGACAGTCACACATTTCTAGAAATCTGATGTATTTCATTTGATCTAAGCACATCCTTCCTATATGTCAATTGGCAGATAGACGCATATGGCTAAGTGAACTTCTGCATCAATCATACATAAAATGGAATGTCATTTTTGATGATTACAATAAAATTTTGCCTGTAAAACTGTATCTCGCCACGCGGACAATATTTTTTTATCGACTCCGAATGCAAACCACATTCATAGAAGAGCGATAACTTTTTTCCTTAATAATTAAATCGTATCCTAGCACTGTGTGGCCACGGAGGCATCCTGTATGACGTAATTACATTACTAAAATATCGAATTCGTGATTAATCTACCTTGCGCGTAACGCTAACACGTTTTTACGTTAACTGAATGACGCTTTCGTTTATCTTTGGTATACAGTCGTACATATTTTTTTTTTCTTTTTCCTTTACTCTCTCACGTTTTCGTATAAATATACACTCGTTTAGAAAACTGACTTGTAACGTTAAACCAACCTCCTCGTACTCGACACCCAACGAATCACTTTGGCGGCCTCCGTCGCGCGGTTGATTCATAAATATTGTGCAATCGCTTCTGCTAATTATTTGTGTGAATACTTATATCCGATTTTGCGAGATTCTTCTTCTTTTTTTTTTTCTTTGCAGATCTCGCCGTTATGCAAAGATATCTTTAGGTTTTTATCATTAACAAAAGTGTTGTAAGGCTATTAACGTTCTCGTGCACTGTGTAAACGACCTTGCTGTACGTTGCATCGAATCGTTGACGAACGGAATTGTTCTGGGTCAATGAACTACGCGAAATTCGCACAGCAGGACGTATTAAGACTGTTGCAAATATTGTATTACTTAGTTTCTTCAACTGGCTGATAAATACTACGAGATTTATGCATCGTGAAAAATCGTAATATCGTGCTTGACGCAAGCATTGGCACAAAATAAAGAATAGATTTAATTACCTTTAAAACCCGGGCGAGATTAATTGATAAATTGTCGCTTGCTAATTCACCTTAGGTACATTAATAATCGGATCGGATTAATCCAATAGTGTTATATAGTTTTCTTTTGTTTTTTTCTGAAATAAATATAAACTACTAATTTGGTTTGCATTTAGGCCTTTGACTATCGTCCGAGAATGCTCTATACTTAAATGATGAAGATCTTGTCCTGATAAGTAAACAAAAAATCGATAAATTGATTAATGGGACCTATCGCCGATAAGGACAAGCCCTGAGACGGTGGAGCTCTCACAAGATTTGGACCAAACACCACAGCCAGATTACTCGAGGTCATCTTATTCAGGTCGCTCCTGTCCATTACCTATAAAAACAAATCTATGGCTTCCTTTCTGTTCTATTCCTGAATTCGTTCTTCTCTTATTTTAGCCACGTGAATGACTTACCCTCGAGAGGAACTGCACGATATATTTCAAAAGCTGATAGTTGTCTTCGGGTAACATCTCCAGGACTAAGATCTTCACTCTTCGTGGACGTTCGTCTTTCGACAAGGCTAAGTAATTTTAATAAAAATTAATTTTACGTTATTCAATGGCAGCTGTCATCGCGCTGTCCAATCAGAATCCTTACATTGGAACTGTGTGATTTCATCATAGAGTTCATACGTCATAAGTGGCTCCTCTAGCTCGCGCAGAAACGTTTTAAGCAAGACGGCTGCTATGTGAGCATCGCCTTGAAAATCTACAGGCAGTCCTTGATTACAGCGACTTTGTAGCTCTTTGATAACAGCGACGTTAGCAGATCTTCTGAATATACCTTCTGTCTCCAACGCTAGAATTATGAATCTTACTTAGTATGACTAAGGCTAGAGAAGACATTGCTCTGACGTTATAAATATATTGTCTCACCATCAGGAGTATCAAGAAATTCAATGCATTGTCGTACAATTGGTGGTATTGGGTCGCCGCCATTGTTTTCTTTAATAAATTGAAGACTTGCTCCGAATTGGGTGGTTCCGACTGGTGTGGCCACTGCAGTCGGTGCTGTACTCGTTGGCAAACTCTTTTTGTTTTTTATCATCAACTGCTCGTCATGCCTAAACATATTAGTATAAGGTAGAAGTATTATGTCTCCAGGATGTAATAGTAAAGTATACTCACTCTAAGACTTGTGGAGGAATAATCAACTGGTCGAGATTTATATACTGTGCCAATTCCTCCAAATAATTAACGTACATCATTTTCCGACCGAATTTTGCACTAGAATGTTATATCCTTGTTAACAATTTGATTCCGTAGATAGAGCATGAAGTCATTACCTGATGGCTGGCTTGAAAATTTGCCATACGATCCTGATGAAATTGGTTGGGTGCACTAGGTACAGGGCTTTCAAGTTCTTTTTATACTTCCTATCGAAAGCCTTGTATGCTTGCCATAACCAGGACAGCGATGGTTTATTTTTTGAAGTGAGACCGTAGTGAAAGTATACTAAACTATAGTCTTGCTCCACAAACGTGTCTAAAGTGTGTGTTAGATATCTAGAATGATATAAAATTTCATGTATTATGGCTCTCAGTGGTTTATCAAGTGCTAGAAAGTTTCAAACGAACCTGAGGAGTTTAGCATGATTGAAGACTTCTTTTCCAATTGGAGGTAACTTGCAAGCGGACACGACTATCACTTTACGCCCGGCACTGTCATCACCGACAACTTCGACAATGCCTAGTCTTGCAATATCTAAATAATCCTCCTCGTCGGCAAGTTCACCGTCAAGTGCTGCGAGATCGTCTGCTGCTCGATAAAGAGTTGTATTTTGAGATTAAAGCTGTGAACCTTATGAGAAAATTACATGCATTCTTTCTAAATATTTTTTAACACAGAATGCATTCCAATTTGCTATCCAGCTCAAACTTCATTGACCCGTTTAAGCTGGATAGTCCTGTATAGCGTGAACGTTTTATCTGTTTGGAAGAACCATGCAGTGAAAAGCTATACAGTGGTCTATTGAATTCACCTGCTACACCCTGAATGCCATGACATTTTAGCAGCTATTAACAGAAGATTAAAGGTCACACACCGGTTTCAATAACTGGAGCATCTACTAGAGCTTCCTCAAAGTTTTCTTCGATTGTCCCATCACTGACTGGGCTTTCCAAATAATCCAATCCCGTGCCTGTACCACTTGCACTCAACTCCAATTTTTCTTCCAGCAATTCCACTGCTGTAACGTCATAAAATTTCGTATTTACATACGTTTGGACATTTTTCTCATAAAGGTTACCCTATCGGCTAAGTGCTTGTACAGTTGTGGTTTTTTACTATTAACCAACATAAATATAACAGCACACAACATATATTGCAAAAACATGTATATCCCAGTGTAACACAAGGTCAGTGGATGTCAACAAAATATCAAATATCATTGTACAATTAATATTTAATTAGTCATGCAATGCTAATCTCTGACAAATGATACATCTTAGCCTATGGCATGGTTAGGGTTTACCACTCATGCCTTACCATTGTCTGCTGTTGCTTGTAGTTCCGTATCATCAAACTCCAAGTTTGGTTCATAATCGTGATAATCCGAGAGGCTTGGATAAGGATCTTCACCATCATTGTTTACAGCTATTACATACAGACACAGACATATTACTACTAACGTATGCATATTAAAGGTCTCTTATAATGTTTTGAAATTAATTCCTACGTTATCATCATCTTTTGATAGACGTATCACCACAAATCTCTTAAGCGATATCAATGATGATGGGTCCATTAGAAACTATAAAATGTATTGGTATAGAAAAGTCTGTACAGAAATAAGAGTTCCCAAGCAGCTTACATATCGTATATTACAGGACAAAAAGCACCCCCTGCTATACACACATAAACAAACAAATATCTGATAAAAGTAAGTACGTTTCGTGTTGTTGCTTTGCATCTGGAATTATCCTTTATTACACAGAGGTATATGAATTATTTATATCGTTCAAGATTCAGAATCCTGTTTATAAATCGACTCAATATTCGTACTAAACATTGACATCTGCACTCGAGCAGACTGTATTTTTGCAATATCTATTTTTACATCCGTACGACGTGTCGATACTAAAATACGTTGCGTCCACAGAACTCGAAGGACACGATGTTTTATAATCTTTTTGCCTAGAGACTACAATCAAGAATATAAACTGGAGTATTAATCGACTCCTGTCACAGAACGGAGCACAATCTCTTCATAAAACGAGATGAATTTCCCAACGAGCGATACGGTCGCAAGTAATATTCGCCAAGCCGGAACGTCAAAAATCTTAGAGATAAGAGTAATATTTTTTTTGTCTGAACAATAATTATAATCAAACACGATATGACGTTTATTTTTTGACACGCAGCAAGTAGCGTCAACAAGCATCGCCGACGACTTCTCTCACCTGTCAAAGCTCGAGCTGGACTTAGCGTCGGTTGATAATCAGCTTCCATTTTTTTTCTTCAACAACAAAACTCTTACACGAGCGCGTTGCACTAACCGGAAACGAATTCGTTCCTATATCAGAAACGTTAAGACTTTTTCCAGTTTAACGACATTATTTGAGCGCGATACAGAAAAGCAACGCACTCACGTCACGCTTTCATCTGTCGTCGCTAATCGCAATTCGCAGCCACTCGTCACTCCCATTCCTACCGAAGATCAGTGACTCACTTCACTCTGTTCCGTCATTGGTTGAACTCGTCACTTTAACGCGTCGACTCGCGGCTAACTTCCGGCAAGGCGGGCATAAACCGTTGCTATAAAATACGCGTCGCTGCTGATGATTTCGCAAGATTTAACAAAACTCTTGGGCATAATCAGCTAGACTTTTATGGAAGCTGAAATTCACCTTGCGTAAGAAGCAGGATGCATGATTAGGAAATTCCAGAAAAGGATGTTTTATCCGGAATACCGTACTACGTCGATCTTCACTTTGAAGATTCTGCGTGAGGAATTCATGAAATTGAATGATGAAGTTTCTCAGTGAGTTTATTTTCAGAATTATATCTCATAAGTATATCCAGCTTCAATTTTTACGATTGTTCTTAACGATTGGAGGTGAATGCTATTTTTAGGTCGTTGTACAGACTATTAATTCTTCGTTTAATTTAAATCTGTCGTTCAGCCATTTTTTAATGCCGATGCGTTTATCAAAATTAGTATAGCCACAGGCAATATATATTGCTTGGTTTTTATATCAAAGCGATAATATCTATAACAAAAATTACAGTGGATGCTACGCGAATTGCGTGTGTAGATTATATTTATGTAAGTATGTACATAATAATACAATGCGTTGTCGTCAGGATAAAATACATTTTGGTAGTGTGTACCGGCGCAAGCCCAGGGAAAATTTAATATTAACAAAAAAAATGTTCTGCTTCCTATCGTACACAGTTTTCAGATTGCAGGCTGTAGAAAATGAAATATTAATTAAAGTTTATAGACTCGACGAAGGAAATTGGCAAAACATTATTCGTTAATCTTTCCATGGGTTACACCCTATGCACGTTTACGTATAAGGCAGGATACATAAAACATAATCGCATTACCAAACCACGTTATTTCTAACTGGAGGACTAGGTTATTGGTAAAATAAAAATCGTCAAAGAAAGAAAGGCGAGAATTAACGAGCAAAACAAAAGGGCCCGTTAAATTTTGTCGACGCTCCTTTCGCCCTGATCTCATTTTAAAAACTACGGGCAATTCGCAATTGAAATTTTAGGCACGTACGTTTACGAAGCTTACTAGAAAAAAGTTTCATGAGGACAAGACAATAAATAGAAAGCGTTATCATACACGTACAATGAAAATCATTAGAAATATACTTATATACGATCTTAAATATGAACGATCGTGGTACCTCCCACCGCCCTCTTTTAATTACGATGATTTTTCATTAACATATCGAATCAATAAAATTCCATCGCGCAATTTTTAAAGCAAACTATTTACTGTACAGCCGTATCGTTAAGTAATAAATCATCATACGTTTTTCTATAATACACAAATTTATTCGAAAATTCCATCTCGTTATCACTGAACGCGATATCGCGCGTAATTATTCAATTTTCCAAAGCTGTCGCAGTTCCGTCATTCGCAACTGTACCACGAAATTGCGTGCAGCCATTGTAAAAGATTCTCCATCGCTTTAAGCCGCGTGCGCAAATTTTATATCGTAGAAGCGACGAAAGGGAAGAGCTTCTGCCGTTTGATCATTGTAATAATAATTTTCATACTAAGTGGAATTCATTCTCCCAGCTAGACGCCATGCATGGTACACTACCCGGCAATTAATTGTCTCGCGCTTTTAATGGCATTCACTGCTGGATTGGCTAATAATAATATATATTATATATATTATTGATTTATGCTAAATTCTCCAATCGTCGACTGTCCATCAATATATAACTAGCGCTTTTAAGTTCATTCGATCGATAGATCGCAAGGACGATTATCGCCAGTCGTTTAAAAAATATTAGACCAAATACTATGCCGTTTTGTCTTTACGCGCCCAAGAAGTAATTCATTGGCTGAATTAAAATGACGAATCATTTTAAAAGTCAAGGCAAGTAGATAAACGATCGATGTAAACGTTACAGGTTTTATGACAAAGTATCATTGTCGCGTTGCGAAAGGATTGTACATTTAATTCTCATTTTACGTAGATCCAATGAATTTTCTCTCCTTGGCGCGACTACTCGTCCCGTATAGAAAATTGACTGTACATAGTGACTTAATTATAGTTGATAACAGTCAAATATCTCCTCGCCACATTAAAATAATTATCCCAGTCTCTTTGCGAACATAAAAATATATTCTTACGCCTTATCGGTGTTTTTTTTCTTTTCCTTTTTTGCCGTTTTTTTTAAATAGAATATACATATCACGCTTATTATTTTTGTTTTATCGCTTGTTAGTAATAATTCTTGAAAAATATTGCATTTTTCTTACGTCCACTTTATCTGTCCATTCACGTAATCGTCGATCGGTACGACGATCCATAATTTCACGTACGCGATTCAAATATATCTTGTTTCCGCAATTAAAGAAATGAAAAATAACTCTTAGTTAGTTTATAACAGACGCGTAAGACAATTTGACAATGAGTTATTAGCCTTCGATTATTACATCGTGATTGTTCCTATCGAGAATATAAACGTCGATTAATTTTGAGAAGAAAAAAATTAATCAATTCACCGATTAAGCAGTTTTCTACGTCAATCCGAATAGTCGATACTAATTGTTAAGAGTTCGATTAATTCTCGTCGTACAGTTAACAATGTAAAGACTTAACCCAAGCGTTGCACGTATCATAAAAAGGAAGAATAAGAAGAAAAGTAAAACGAAAGTGTTACGCTAATCTCGCGAACGCGTGGGAGAAAAATTTAAATGCGCAACATTCCCAAAAGTTAAGCTGGACCTTAATTCAATTAGTCCTAAACTTTCCGCGTTTCTTCACCCGTATCGCTTTGCATAGCATTGCTCGCAGTCTTATAATTTTCAATTCCCCATGGTGTCTCCCGTCCTCGTGAGGGTAACGAGTAAAAAATATAAAAAGACAAAAAGAAGAAAACTAGCGCCAATGGCCGCGCTACGTCCCGAATATTTATAACCGTCCTTTCTTTGCTTGGTGTTAATCTTAGGCCTTTAGCCAACATTTGACCTTAAGGTCACGGTCTTCGTCCTGGTACCTGCAATCAAAGATAATATTTAGCATCCCCCCGTTCCTGTGTAAAAAATAATGACGTTCTAAAGCAATCGTTATCTTAGAATAATTATGCATTGTCGCGCTTATGAGATAGCAAGACACGAATGATGAATTGACGCGTCATTTTATTATTTCTTTTTTTTCAATGACTGTAGTGGCACAGGCTTACCAGTTGCATCGTAAGTAACACTTCGCGGAGGTGCATAATAAAGCCAAGCTGTGCTGTGTCCCTATTAAACCCTCTGCCCATTGTTTTATTTATGTGCGAGGATGTGTTTCTAAGAGTTATTGACGGTGTCCTGTTGTATTTATGGTGGACTTATGTGTCAGAGGCATATAAATTAAAGAGTAAAAGTAATCCATGAGCTCCCAGAACATTATGGAATATAAAGAAAATCATATATGCACTGGTAAACCTCTGGCGTAATCACAGCTGTGCAGCTGATATGAAAAAGAAGGTTTTTATGCTCTATATCGACATTAAGCTTTATCCATAGTGTAGCTGTGGGGTATCGATATTCAATCATGAAATTAATTAATAGTGTTTGATGTGTTTATCTTTGATAAAATTATGATATCGTTTTTTAGTGCCTGGCATGGCTAAGGTTTGTCTAGGTTCGTGTTTGCTTTTACCTTGTATAAATATTTTTAAGCCTGTCGAGGGCTGGTTCACTTTGTGATATTGAAAGACTTTGATTTGTTTCGCAGATGTTAATCAAGAGTGCTTAGAAATTGTGAAAGAAAATTCAGAGCATGCGATTGGAATTTATTTAACTACTGCTACTTTAGAGTGATGACTGCGAAGACAGATAATTACTACGTAATATGTATACAGTAAACGTTCTGGGTACTCACAGCGAAGAAACATGCAAGTCTGCACTGAGTGTACTGTATAGTATAGATCAATAGTATGTATAAAAATGATAAGTAACATGATCTATCGAATAAGTACGCAATGCCTATTTTTGTACTACGATGAATTAGTAAGCATAGTGTATTAGAATAATTTAAGAATTCAAGTATGACTGCGCACAAGACTGAATAACACTTGTATAAGAAAATTAAGTGGAAAGGCAAATGATTATGCTTCATCATTAATCTAGTACACTATGATTATAGCATATTCAGTCCATCGATCATCAATGAGAAACACTCAGAATCATTGCAAGTCTATTTTGTATCTACACTACGCATGCGATAGCATTAAATTAGAGCTATAAGTAGGAGCTAAAGTAAAGAATAAATGTACTTTTGGAATTAATGAAACCTAGGTAAAAGAAACGTTAAAGAAAAAATATGAATGGCTCGCTGTGAGATGATATGAAGAATTCTGTAAGATGAAGAAAAATCAAGTATGCAGCTAGGATGGCTAAGAGGGTAAGGATATAGGATGGATCGGGGACAGGAGATTTTGGAAAAATGTCTACGGTTTTGATAGGTCGTGCGATTACGCTTGTGGGTACAGTGAGTGTCGGGCACGAGGGTCTACGCCACCTTTGTCGCTCCTCTTCCAGCAGAGCAATCAGGGAGTCGCGCTTTGAAACAATTTCCAACATTTCTGTTAATATTTCTCCCTCCTTTTTCACATCCTCTTTGGTCTTCTTCTTATCTATAATAACACAAAGGTCAGACTCTCTTAGTTTCATTATTTTAAGTAGACAGTAATTAATATCTATTGTGGATTTAAATAAATTAGAATATACTGACCATCATCTGCCAATCTTTCTCGCAGTTCCTGTTGCAATCTATCATGACGATCTTCCAATTGAACTTCCTGAGCACGCACCAACAATTCCTTCTCGTATCTACGCAATTCTGTACGTTCTCTCATTAGGTCGAACCACTCACTCATCAGATCAGCTTCATCTCGATCACAGCATTCTACACAGAATACAAAAATGTATATCCAACCTTGTATTAGATAAGTCATTAGAGATTAATTATCATCAGAAGAGTATACCTCCTTCTCCACGCAGTGCTTTTTCAACACTAACACCTCTACTTTCCAATTCTCTTTGCTTGACTTCGGTCTCCTCTAATTTTCTTTGTATCTCTTGAGCCATTCGTAACCTTAATTAAAGAACAAAAGAGTTTCTTATAGAAGTGAATTTATGTGCTTTTAATGTTTAATCAGATTCTAGTATTCAGTACCTTTTGAGCTGGGCTTGTCTTGCTATCCGCTTAGCAGTTTTTGCTTTACGGGATATACTGTTGCATGAACCTTCGGCCAGGGTGGCTTTGTGCATTTGTGAAACCGACAACGCAGTCGCCCTCGAATCGTCTTCCGATATACTGTCATCTGTTTACACATGCATATACCTTATTTGTACCACATGCTCCAAGATAGTATAATCGAACTGAATCTAATATATTAAAAAAAAAAACCAACACCAAATACTCCCTCAAAGTATCAGTCAATCAGTAAGACTTGATTCCACTTGATTCTATGAGGCAGAAATTGTCTTTGTCTTTACCTGATACATGAGTCGTTGGCATTGCATAACTCAACGGTGGTGGAGGAATTGGGGGTGGATTCTCATTAAGGAAACTTCCAACTAACATCCCTTCAGAAACACTCTTTGGTCGTGAATCGTACTTCGGGGAGATATCCTTGTCGAGCTAAAAATTGAAAAAGTCATTATTACATCATCCGCAGTTGTCATTAGCCAAGGTAACACACGTGGGAGTAAACATATTACAAAAATCATTAACATCAATCAAGTGGGGGATCAGTATTAATTGCTGAAAGAGGAAATAAAGCTATAAAAGAAAAAATCTGGCTTGTATATACTTCTTGTATGGAGTTTCTAATACATTAATGATATGCATAATTAACGTGAGTCATTTGTTTTTGATTTATAAAGGATTCCATGGGTGAGTATGCACTTCCTGTCTCTTATGCGTTTGCATTTTCATTAATTATTCAATATGAGTAACGAGGCATGAAGGAACATGCTAATTATACTAATGGGGACAGTGGATAAGCTATAGTTGATTAATTACTGTATCCACTGGTGTTATATATTCTGTATGTTAAGTATAGATACCATTAGGTATATATAGCTATCAGAACACATTAAGAGAAAATGATATTAACTTTACGTGCTGGATTTGTACATTAAACAAAGCACAGTTCAGTACAATGCAAACAAAAGAAAATTATAGTACCTGACGGTTAACAATAGTGCATAGAAGTACTTGGGCAAAGAAAGATAATATCAGTGACTATTATAAATTGCTTACATCTGACCCATCCGAATATGATTTATATAACTGAAACATGTTAAAGACAAGAAAGTTAGAAATTAACCTATAAACCTATTTTCCATTTTGAACAGACACTAGGAAATTAATATTTCTCTCTCTCTTTCTCTTTGTCCGATAAGAATGATAATTACCTTTCCCTTTTCCTTGGATTTGCCAGTCAACCGGAATCTTGATAATTTATCCTTCTGATTCGGTGGTGATGGCGAAGAGTCTTTCTTCTTAAAGAAATCAGAAACCGCTTGGATGATGCTTTTTCTTCTCTCAGGATCCTTAGCCTTCTTCTTATCTCTCTTGGAGACCATAGTGCTGCTGTCCATCTTTGATGCAGAAGTCTGCAGAAGCTCGTCCATGGATTTTGCATTGGATGGAGGTAAAGTCTCTACGTTAACTTTCTTAGCAAATGCTTTTACATTGTCTGTACTCTTACTGGCTTGTAATTTGTGACCAGGCTTTGTCGATTCAAAACTGTAGTGTCTTGATCTCATCTCTGATGATTCTTCATCGGCCTTCTTCCTATCTTCCATGGATAACTGTCTGCGGGCTACTTTCATTCTTAATTCTTTGATCTTATCCTCTGGACTTAATCCTAGATCTTCGTCACTCTTCAATCTAGCACGTTCGCGAGCTTCCTGTTTTGCTTTCTCAGCAGTTCTCTTGGCCTCTTCATACTTCAGTCTAGGTGGTGCAACAGGTGTCTTGAATTCATCGTCTGCCAATTTCTCAGGTTCTTTGGAGGTGCTGGCTGATTCTTTAGGAGTTGTAGAGTACATTGCTGAATTCTTCACGTCCCTTTCCTCTTGAGTCTGTTGTTTAAATGAAGATAGTGGCATGACTGTTCCCATAGTATGGGATCTTACGATACCACCCTGACTTGAATCACTTGTGGGAGTAGCCATGTCCAGAACTTTTCTGGCTTCGGCAAAGGTAGTATGAACAGGACTGCTTACAGGCGATATTATAGATGTTGGTATGAATTTCATTGGCGTCGGAGATGTTGATCCAGGTTCCGTAAATTTCAGAGGTGAAAGACTTGATCCTGGACTGAATGAAGAGGCTCTGGCTGCTCTTCTTGCCTTCTTCTCGGCTGACTTTAGTTTGTGAGCTTCTAGTTTATCCATCAGAAGATCCTGTATGAGGCTCTTTTGCTTGGTACGCTCTCTCGTGATTTCCTCAAGCTTGCGTGAAGTTGCTGGAGAATTAAAACTATTGTTGGCACCAACTTCCTGATTCTTGATCTCCTCGGCAATCATTTCTGCAGAGCGCAATTGCGCAGAGCTCTTTGAATTCTTTCTCTTGGACTTTCTGATGTCTATGGAATCCTTAGCGTTGCTGAATTCAGCAATTCTAGACTGTAAACGCTTAACGTACTCTAAGTAGTCCGGATTGTTCGTGTCAACAGCAGATTTGGACGGTTCCTGGTTATTAGGCATCTCAACTTGGTTCGATATTACTGGCATTTGTGGATTTATAGGACTGGCAAGAACCGTGATTATTTCACTGGTCGTCGTATCCTCTGCTTGTTCGACTATCAATAGACTGTCCTCCTCCATCGATTGGAAAAGTTCTCTATTTACTGCCTCCACAGGTGGTTGTTCTTCTTCCTCAACAATGGCGGCACCTGCACTCGTGCCAAGATTTAGATTTCTCAGTGGCATACTCACTGATTTGTTCATGGCACCATTCAGTCTGTCCATAACATCATCCATAGTCACAGGATTTATTTCTATAACGTTATCATCCTTATACTGTTCCTGTTCCGATCCCGATTCATTTTCTACTTCAGTTTTAGCAATAGGAGCATCAGCTTTTGCCTCCATTGAAGTTC